>SSNS01000830.1:26300-51462 GCA_006937985.1 Aphyosemion australe
CATTTATTCTTTATTTAACCAGGAAGGTCCCGTTGAGATTAAAAACCTCATTTTCAAGGGAGTCCTGGCTATATATATATATATATATATATATATATATATATATTTGCTCTCTCCACTTTCTAACCTTGACTCTCCTAAATAAAAGCTCAAGTTAAACAGGTCTTATATGTTGCACCGTGACTGAAATGTATCATATTTTTATCCATATTGAGTTCCATTAAAATCTAATCAGACAGTCTGCATCACAAATGACTCCATCCTGTGAAATCTTTGACTCACCTCTCCAGCAGAGGTCTCTCCCCTCTCACTCTCTGTGCCCCTCTGCCCTGACTCCTACAGGTTAATGGGGATGGAGAGGAGTGATTATTATTATTTCCACTGATTATAACCTGAATGAGCTCAGCTCGATTTTTCAGAGCTAAATCGAGTGACAGAAATTAACATTATGCTAACTGCTAACTTAGTGCACTAGCCAGGTTTTTATTTATCAAAATGGGGAGCACCTGGTTCATTAATTACATGGAACTCTCTGCTGTTAGCCTGGAGCTAACTAATTGTTACTACCAGCCAGTGATGAAGACTTACTTTCTTGAAAAACTTGCGTATATCCATGTTTTCTTGCTGTTTGCAGCATGTACGCTAGTGTCCTCAGGTACGAGCTGAGTGTAAAGTAGCAGTGAAAACGAGGACTGGATTTTCAGTAATGTGGATGTCTCCTGTGAACAACTGGAACGGATTGGATAACGAAGCACTGACGCTACCTTAAGAGTGTAAAGTGAAAGGGACCAACCGAGTTATGATCATATATTTATGTGAATAGCGACGGGTTTATATTGTTATTTCTTTAAAATCATATTTCTGCATTTTATATTGAATTTGTTCTGTACAAAAATAAATATATCGAAAAAAAAAAGAAAAAAAAAACACAAATTGTTTAGAGGGGCTTAAGAATAGTTTAGGGAGGCTTCAGCACCCCTAAAATAGGCCTAACGACGCCACTGCTGCTCTCTAATTGGCTGAGAGATTTCAAGCTTCTTCTGGGTTAACAGAAATACACCCCAAGACATGTTATACATCAAATTGATCAGCTTGGTCTCAGGAAACCAGCCGCCCCCCAGCCCTGCTCTCTGATTGGCCGAGAGAGTTCAAGCTTCTTCCAAGTTAACAGAAATACGCACCCAGACATGTTATACACCAAATCGATCAGCTTGGACTCAGGAAACCAGCCGTCCACTATGCCTGGTCTTTGATTGGCTGAGAAAGTTTTGAAACTTTAAAGTTCAAATTCTGCTCGTTCTAACAGTTTATTTTTTATCTCATTCTGCTAACTTTGACAATTGAACTCATGTTCAACTTTACATCAGTTCTAATTCATGTTCATCTATCAGTTTCAGCTGCTAAATTCACAGTTCAGCTAATTGTGAAAATGTAACTATTAAATTAATCCTACTCAAATACCAGCTGCTTAAACATTTCAGCTGTCCAGTTTTTTAAACTGTGTAGTGAGATTTCAGTTTTCTGCTGTTTAGATTTTTTTTCTCTTTTCTCCACTTACTTAATTGGCTTTATTACACTTGTTAGTGATTTTTTGCAACTAAATCTTTTCAGCTCATTTTTACAAATACGCAAAATTTTCGCAGCAGAAAACTGCTTATTTCAGTTCAGCTACTCAGCTATCAGTTTCAAAATTCAGCATATCCTGCTAATTTCACAATTCAACTAATTGTGAAAATGTAACTACTTATACTCAAATATGAGCTGTTTAAACATTTTAGCTACTCAGTTTTTTAAACTATGTTTAGAGATTTCAGTTTTCTGCTGTTTAGGATTTTTTTCTCTATTCTCTACTTACTTTTCAGGCTTTTTAAAACTTTTTAGCAATTTTTGCTCCTAAAACTTCAAATACATTTAGCACATTTTGACAATTAAGCTTAGTTTTAGCTTCAATTCAGCAGTTTCAGCTATCGTATTCAGCAATAAAGCATTCAAACGCATTTCTGCAAGAAATGCAATTTATCTAGTATATTTTTGACATTTCGTGAATTTAAAAGTCCGTGACATCTTTACAGAGTTTCAAATCCTGTCCCCACTCACTGATTTAGAGTTCACACACCCCACACCCCTCACAAGACAGGATGGTTTCATCCTCTAAAATCCACCAGTAGAGACTTTTACCCTTTTGAGTTTTAAATATTACTGGAACAATCCGCAGGAATCCATGTACGGTCAGTGGTCAGTGAACTTTTTAGTATTTGAATTTTCCTTTTAGACGCTAAAATGAAAAAAAAATGTAAGGAATTTTCTGATTTTTATATTTGATTAATAAATAAAATGAGGCAAAATAAGATATATTTTTTATTTCTATGGTAAAAATATATATAGATAGAATAGAAGTCACAAAATTAAAATTACTCGTGCTTTTGTGGATTTTTTTGTGTTTTAAATAATGAAATTTTAATTGCTGAAAAACAATAAAACAGACTTAATTTTGTTGTCTTGCTAATGGACAATAAAATTGTTGTCAAAAATACTTCTGTGTGACTTTTCATGATGTCACATGCAAAGGGTCAATAGTCTTTTGACATAAATAGTCTTTATGAGCGACAAGGCTAGTCTCAGATCAAAAATATGAAATGGAAAAAAGGCTGAACGAATTTGATTTTAAATTTGTCTGGTTTAAGTCTACAGGTGTTCTACCGATGTAAGTGCCCTGGACAGAAGGAGTTCCTGAGTCAGAGTGTGCACTGGGCAGGAAAGGCAGATTCACTCCACTGGAACTAGATTCTGGATAACTAAACATGGAATTATATTTTAATTTTGTGAAAAAACTGAAAGACGAGTGTTGTTATTTTATTGTTCAGTCTGTGGGTGACAACCAAGGAGGATCATTTTGTCCTTTTTATGAAGCAAACACGGAAGTGACAAAGATTGCAGTTCCACCCTCTTCCACTAGGGGCTGCAACCAGAAGTGAGCAAATCCTCACTGCTCCCATGTTAAAAATGCCAATTTCACAGCAGAAATAAACATGTTTACAGCCTGGTTAAGAAACCATTTTAGGGTTTAATAGGTCTAGTTTACAGTCATGACAACTCTGAGGGTGGTGAATTTTTTGTAACTCTTCCGTTTAGGTGCTTGAAATTATGAATAATTAGATTTGATTGACAGCTAGCATGAGCTAGCATGTCAGAGCTTGCACTAGCGGCTAACTGTGAGGAAGGCCTCAGCCTCACGTTAATAGATGTTCGGCCATTTTGACTCTTTGAACTTTAGCTGTGTCCTCTGTGTGTTTGTGTTTGGATGTTAATCATGGAATTTTTTGGACAAAGAGGGGAAGTTGTGGTATTGAATGCACTAAGAGATCATCCAAGAAGTCTCTGCTTCATTTTTATCAGTAAGTATAATTGTATATCTGAACTTTATTTCACTGGTTGAATGAAGGGAAATGCTGTGCATTTGTGTGCATTTAACATAACAAAGCTTGGTCAAAGATGGAATTTTGAACAATAACATCTAATAATTGTTACACCTGCAGGAAGTTCAAATATTAATAATTCAGCCACTCTAATTTTAATACCTTCATCAGCAATCACCAGCCACAGAATGAAATTTAATATTCAAATCTCACTGGTTATGAAACATTGGGCCTTCAGGGGATGTTTAAAACCTGCTGAGTGAGTTGAAATAAGTTGGGAAATGATTGTTTTAAAGAAGAAAAACACAATTTGAAATTCAACAGAGGAAAAGATGCTGATGAAGTTTAAAAGATCAGTAATGATAAATGATCTGCACTTCTATACTATAGTGCCTTTCTGAGTCAGAGGGCTCCAAAGTGCTTTACACTACAGTGTATCATTCACTCACACTCATTCACACACGGGTGGTGATGAGCTACAATGTAGCCACAGCTGTCCTGGGCCACACTGACAGAAGCAACAGCATTGTTACCATCCGACCACCACCGTCAGGCAAGGAGGGTGAAGTGTCTTGCTCAAGGACACAACAGCAGAATTCCTTGCAGGGAGGTGGAATCGATCTTGCAACCCTCTGATAACTGGAAAATCCGCTCTGCTGGAGCTACTGCTGTCCATATAAATATATTGAGTTCTTGCTACAAAAGTTCATTAAATATAGTAACATGTTTGTGTCTCTAGCTACAACTAAAAAGGTCTATGAAAATATAGCTAAAGTAACTGTTTATGAACTTTCGCAAGTATTTTAATTTACATTTTTTAATTATTTTATTTAAAGATTGTGGCTAGTTTTTAACACAGGAGGTGGAGCTCTCAATCAGAAGTCCTTTTTTGTGTTTTTAGCCAGAAATTTGTACCGCACTCGATGCCTCATTTTATCTTTGACTTTTGTTGTTCTTGAATAAGTTAATAGAATGACGACCAATGCAAAAAAGAGCAAGAATGCTCATGTTGCAACCCAGGAAATAGACGCATCCTCAAGCAAGACGGTAGATGATGCAATCTCGACTCCTCTGGACCCGCTGACGCCGGATTATAGACCTAATAAGTTGGATCTGTTGAACCTGAAGGCTGATATAATCAGGGAATTCTCAGAAATGTTTGAAACCAAACTGAGAGGTACCGTAGTGGTTGATCTCAACTTTATTAAGGGGGAGCTGCGTTCACTGACAGCCGAGCTGTGGAATACTACTGCTGAGCTCCAGTCAGACGTGCAGCAGGTCAGTTCGAGCATAACGGAGGTAAAAGAAATACTGTCCACATGGTCTGATGAAGTTACATCCCTGCAGAGTGCAGTAGAGGAGCTGAAGAAGAATGTTACGGAACTTCAAGCTAAATGCGAGGATCTGGAAGGTTGGTCGAGAAGATGCAATATTCGCATTCTTGGAATTTCTGAGGGCACGGAGTCTAGCGCGACAACAACTGTGGCTAAGATGCTGAGAGAATTATACTATTATACTAATTTATAACCCTTTATTGCAGGGGTAGGGAACCCTGGTCCTGGAGAGCCGCTATCCAGCACGTTTGAGAGGTTTCCCTGCTTCAGCACACCTGATTTTAATCAGCAGGTGATTAACAGGCTTCTGCAGAGCCTGATGAGCTGCTGAACAGGTGAATCAACTGTGTTGAAGCAGGGAAACCTCTAAAACGTACTGGATAATGGCTCTCCAGGACCAGGGCTCCCTACCCGATTTATTGGCTAAGATTTTTCCCGATGGGAATCCATGCTCCTGTCCTTAGGAGGGAGGATAAACACTGTTAAAATGACTGTACTGTCTAAATTCCTTTATTAGTTCCAATGATTTTTTTTTTTTTTTTTGGATAGTTTGCTTTTGGGCTTTATTTGGCATAATAGATGCCCGAGAACCAGTAAAAAGGTGTTGCAGTTACCCTGTGACATGGGAGGTATGGCGTTTCCTAACTTTATGTATTATTACTGGGCTTCAAATTTTAATGAATTGTTGTTTTGGCTGAGGGAGGGTGTTGATGCGCCGAGTTGGGTGGCTGTGGAGAAAGCTTTGTTTGTTGCTAGTTCTCCTATACTCTGCTCTCGGCTGCACTTTTCACGTTTGATATCTTCAAACTCAGCCAGTCCCATTGTTGTTCAGACAATTAAGATCTGGAATCAGTGCAGATGGTCTTTTGGTTTCCTTGAATTGTTGTTAGCTGCCCCTGTGATGAAGAACTACATGTTTATTCCCACTGTGTCTGATGAGGCCTTTAAAGATATTGGCCAGAGGCAAATTTCCTTTGAATCACATGTGTAAAAATGTATTAAAACCTCAAGCCAGTTTCTTTTTGGGATTTTCACGGCTGGATTTTTAAGAAAATCCAGTGTTTTTAAACGGCGCGGGAAAAAACAGAGGAAGGCTTCCGTTCTGAGCGTTAAGCCGGCGATGACGATTCACAAGGAAACGCTCACAGAAAGTGTAAAACAGTGCTGCAGCTCGATATTTCTGGGTTAGCATTATAGCAGACAACAATGTTTTATCAGTCAGATGTAGCTTTTGAAACCTCTGCTAGTGGAGCAGATTGGTTTTCTCTGGAATACGACGAGGAGAACGGATATTGAAGAGCCGGGGGAGTTCAACCGGATTTTGACTTGTATCGCAGCAAGCTGGGTAACCAGAGGTGCACGTTTGAGGCTGTTCTGGACACAGGTGGCAAAACTATTGTGGAAGAGGATGCTGAATATCTTCAGAACCAAAATCGGTACAGTTTGTTTACGTTTATTAAATATTTAATTCCTGTGTTTGTAGAGCTCCCACCAGGAGCTCTCAGCTGACAAGGTCTTAGCTTCATCATTCTGTCCCAATATAATTCAATAATCTACAGAAAAATAAAAGAATGCTGCCAGTTTTACCTCTGCGTGTATATATTGATATAACTCCAGAAAAAATGAATAGATAGCTTACCAGAATTGCTTTTCCTGACGCTGCAGCTGCTCCTTAACTCGCAGCTGCCGCTCGTTAACTCTGCTCGTTGTTGTTTTGGCTGTAATCCAGGATAGCACGAAGGTTCTGCCGGTCTCAGAAGGATCTGTCTTTTTAGATTTAACCTCTGTGTGTGTTGTAGCGTGCCCAAATGACATATTTTTTCCTTATTGGAGCTAACACGGTTAGCCGTGGGGCTGTCATCATGCTAACAGGACTTGGAGTCCAGAAGGAAGTCCGGTAGCGGTTCTAGATGGATTTACAGTTGGAATATGTTGATTATATTTTTAGCTCAAACCTCTGAGTGAGCAGCCCTGACCAGCCCCTGCAGATCTGTACATCAGCTGTGTTGTAACGGTCACTGCAGGTCTGACAGAAGCTAGTGTTGTGCTTCCAGCTCGCTGCGATTCTCCTCACAAACAGTTTTATGACTTTAATGTTGCTACGTTAGTTAGAAATGTGTGTAGGACTCTGACATATGGCTCTGACTTTTTGCTGCAGCTGTAAACGTGATTATGCGTAAGCATTGAGAGCACAAAGTAGAGCAAAATAAAGCAGATCTCCTAGTAAGCAGCAGGAGCAGTGCCTCCTAACACGTATTTGAGTGACATATGCGGAACCAGTGCTTTTCAGTGTTTAGAGGAGAGAATTTAGATTTTCTATAATGATTTAATGATTTCTATAATGATTAACCAGCTCCGGTGGCCTAGTGGTAGAGTGTCCGCCCCGGGACTGGGAGATCAGGGTTCGATTCCCGGTCGGGTCATACCAAAGACTTTGAAAAAATGGGACCCAATGCCTCCTCGCTTGACACTCAGCACTAAGGGGTTGGATTGGGGGGTTAAACCACCAAATAGTTCCCGAGCACAGCCACAGCTGCAGCTCACCGCTCCCCACCATTGGGATGGGTCAAATGCGGAGATGCAATTTCACCAGTGTGTGATGATGACTTGGGACTTTAACTTTATGACAAAATTGCTGAACAAAATGAAAAACGGAACCCAGTTTATTTTTTCATAGATGCTAAAGTGTAGTTACACTGAATTTTTACAATTTTCATGCTGAGCCTGGCCAATATGTTTAATGAATGGGCTACTAATGGCAGCCACTCTCTCTATGACCTGTATGTTGATGGTACATTTGCCTCCTTCAAACAATTAGTTTCATATCCATAAATCATAGTTCTTTAGGTATTTACAACTGAGACACTTTGTCCAATTCTGAATGTTTTCCCTCTGTGCCCGTCTCAGTCTCTTCTCGATGAAATTTTAGACTATCAGACATCTACTAAGAGAGTTTTGAGTAAACTTTACACCCAGCTCAGCTCGCATCATCAGACCAGTCTGGATGTTTTGAAACAGAAATGGGAACTGGACCTGGGTGTTGAACTTTCGGAGGAGGTTTGGCACAAGATTCTATGGAACATTCATAAGTCCTCGCTCTGTGGGAGACATAGTGCCATCCAGTTCAAAGTGCATGGTTTACACTGGTCCAAAGACAAACTATCTAAAATCAAGCCAGACTTGGACATGTGAAGTTTGCAGATGATCGCCTGCTACGCTTCTTCACATGTTCTGGACATGCCCAAAACCAGTGATGTTGGGAGCCTATTTTTGATGCATTCTCCAAGATCTGTGAGACCACTGTGCACCCTGACCCTTTGATCACTTTATTTGGAGTAGTTACTGTGGATGCTCCTTGTGAGATGTCCCATGTCAGACACTCCCACGTCTGCCTGTTTGGCAGGTGTTGCTCAAACGTTTTCATGAACTCTGTTGTTATTATTATTATTTAAAGATAATTCCATTATCAAAATATACTGAAAATAGTACTGTAATTTTAGGTCTGTCCTATTTTTGCCAGGGATATTTTTTTTACTGTTATGAACTGAAATACAATAAAATAAAAGCATATTTTTCATAAATGAATAGAGCTTGAGTTTACAGTATTAGTTTCCATGTCTACTTTTTGATTCTGTGCTTCACTAAAATTATTATTAATGAAAAAAATTGCTTGAAAGATTAAAATGCGATTAATAAAGTTTAATTGATTACAAAGCCTCTAATTAATTAGATTACTTACAACCGAGTCCCACCCCTAAAATAAATAAATAAATAAATAAAACTTTGCTGCTGCCTGAAAGAATTTCTGTTTCTGATAACATTTAGATTCTGTAATGATTGAGACGACTGCATTTGTCCACACACACACACACACACACACACACACACACACACACACACACACACACACAGTCCTCCAGTGGGATCGGTCTACAGATAAATTAATCATTGAAAGACAAACTTGCTTTAGGCATGGCCTGCTGCCTTGAAATGAATTTTTTACAAGCGAGCATGTCTCTGTCTTCACCCTCCCTCCTCTCTCTCAGCTCGAGTCCCACAATAAATACGTTTATTCTTTAGTTTCTCAGGTATTCACAGCCTGCAGCAACTCAGAACCACAAGCACACACTCTCCCCTTCATCTGCCACACTGAGAAGAATCCTGTCACACACACAGGTTCCTCCCAGCATGCCGCAGCGCTGAGGCTCCACAGGTTGGAGGAGGGTCAGAGATCAGAGCCAGAAACAAAGAATACATCAGTAAAAAGCCTTACATGTGTTTTTAATACAGAAGAATAAAACAATACTGCAACAGCGTATTTGGTATTCTGAACTCATCCGGTCCATTCTCTGCTGATGAGCCAGCGGCATTCTGCTCGGCCCGTTGGGCTGAGACAAACTCTGTCTGTGGAACAACTCCAGCTGCAGCAGACTGAACATCTTCGTCCTCCTCCTCCTCATGGCTGAATTCATCTTCTCACTCATAATCACTCAAACGTTGTCAGAAGCCCTTCGTTCTTTTGACCAAGACACAAAACCAAGAAAGCATTAAACTTGTTTAAAGAGTAACTTTGATTCCAGATTTTCCACTCAGACTGTTTCTCCAGCCTGAATCCTCAGTTTGAGAATCGTTGGTCAAGCCAGCTTTTATGTCAGTCAATAATGACCCAGTTCAGCTCGGTTCAGCTTGATCTCCAGCAGCTGTTTGCAGATGATAAACCCTGTAGGATGTTCTGTTCAGCAACAAACAGAAACAGAGTCCAAAATCCTCCTCAGCAACAACTGAGGTTGGTTTCCTCTCTACCAAAGGACTTCCAAAGCCCAGGTTTATATTAAAAAATAAATAAACAAAAAAGATTTTTCTGCAACCAAAAATTGTGCTTTAGTTCAACATTTATATACATTTTTAAGGTTTAATTTATTCATCCCTCAGTGTGGAAATTTGCATAAAGGTCTGCAACTAATAAATAACTGATAACTGAAAATATTATTCTACAGAATTAGCTGCTGCAGAAATGATGAGAACGGTAACATTTTAAATCTAATGTTTGTGCATTCCATACATTACTAATTTGGACCAGATCAATCATCATCTGGGGAAAAATGAAGAAAATGAAAATAACAATGTTCAAAGTGGAATAAAAAGCCAATCAAATCTTTTTCTGTGTGTGAATCAGATTTTTAATCATAGGGACAAACTAAGAATATTTTCTGATTCACAGTTTGGTGACGAAATTATTCATTCAGCTCCTGGAGGGAATTGGAAGGACTTTTCATTTTGATTCTGTAGAAAACCACAAATCTTCCCCCGTTTTAAAAAAAACATTCTTTTATCTGCCCAAGCCTTTGTGTTCTATCCATTTTCTGATTCCACACAGACTAACACACAGATTCACACACAGCAGGAGCTCTCCATCAAAGACTTGATTGTGTTAATTGAAACAGTCAAAATTTGTTTTCATGTCTGTCTCTGAGAGTTGGATGAAAAGCTTCATTTGAAAGAATGCCAGTGTGTGTGTGCGTGCGTGCGTGCGTGCGTGTGTGTGTGTGATGACTTTGTGTTGGGTGCTGCAGGAAGTCAGATATTAAACTGGCCCCCCCAAAAGTTACCACATAGATAGATGATGTGGGGATGCTGCAGTGGTCAGGTACCTGCATATACTGGAGGACCAGGTTATTCCATCAGTGGCTGTTTTCTTCCCTGATGACACAAGCTTATTTTCAGATAACGATTCCAGGACTCATCAGGCTCAAATTGAGAAAGAGTGGCTCAGGCATGAGACATCATTCTGACACATGGATCGACCATTAGACAGTCCAGACCTGAACCCATCCAGAATCTTTGGGATGTGCTGAACCATGCTTTACTCAGTGGTCTGACTCTTTCTTCATCAATATAAGATCTTGGTGAGAAATTGATGCAACACAAGATGGAAATAAATCTTGTGACATTGAAGCGTATTGAAACAACGCCACAGCAAATGTGTGCTGGGATCACAGCTAAACTCGACCCAATGAGATATTAGAGTACATGACTTTTTTGGTGGTGACTTTTTGTTCACTAGGCAGTGTATTTAGTGATGTTAATATTATTGTGACATTATGCACTAAAGCGTGTGTGTGTGTGTGTGTGTGTGTGTGTGTATACGTTACAGTGTTTTTAACTCTGTGTTTAGCCCTGCAGCTACCTCCACCTGTCAGTGTGTGATTGTCACGTTAGCTCCTCGCTGCCTCCTCCTATCTCCTCATTGAATCCGCAGATTCACAACTTAGCTGACGAATACTTAAACTCCAACCAAACTACTTTTACTAAACACACACACACACACACACACACACACACACACACACACACACACACACACACACAGTGTGCATGTTGTATTCATGTGCAGGTTAATTTAGTAGTTAGTGACAACAAGCAGTAAAACTTTAAAAAGAAAAGCTGAGTAACTTTGAGTTGAACTGCTAAAGTTGTGGAGAGAACTCCAGAGGACTGTGTTGTTACACTCAGATTAATGCAGCTTCAAATGTTTTCTTTTCTTTGTTGTTATTTTTGTAGAGTCAGAAACAGTTACTGTGGAAGGTCAGGTCTAAATAAACAAGTTTTATTTAATTTTTACCTGTGTAGAAATCTGGATCATATTGTTGTCCGCAGGTCTTGCTGCCAAAAAGGAGCTAACTTTAATTTTTTTCCCAAATCCATATTTTCTTATGCCTTTTTCAAAACCTGAAATGTTGACTTAGGTTTCACAATATATATATAAAAAATACAACTCAAAAGATGTCGATTAAATTAACAAGATTAAAAAAATTTTTTGATGACAACCAAGGCCTGCTGTTGTTTCACTGGTATTTTTAACATGCTGGAATTTTGTACAACAAATTTCTCTTCAAATTAGTTTGGAATCTGTCCAGAACTTTAACTTGGTTTACTTTCTTTAGGCCAGAAAAGAAAACGTGAGACAACTTTGGAAGGAGTTAGAGATCTCTGGAACTCTTGTGACTGTTTGGAGACCAAAACATGTTTAAGAAAGTTCTTTTAGTTCCTTTGTGGATGCTGCTGCAGGACTAGCCAATAAACTTCACTCAGTGTTAAAAAAAAATGTTTTTCCACAGATTAGTGGTGTCTCCGGAGCACCTGAGTCATCAGTAAGCCCCACCCAGCCTTGTGACACAAACGGTTTAAAACAGTCTGTCATCCCTCTCAGGGAGGTGTCAGGAGTACGTACGGGATGAGTTAAAAATCCTATTTCCCTTGGAGGGGACATCCTGCTCTCAGTTTTGCGTTTTAACTTAAAACAGTCTGCTATCACGTGACCAGGTTTACGGCAATACACACATCTTAGAGAACTTGCCCTCGGCGGGGAGTCCCTAAGCCCAGCTTTTGGTAACACAGGGTGTGCTGGGGGAGAGTTTATCTCCCTCGGATTATAAGATCCTCCAACACGATGCGTTAATACAAACTCATCTGCCAGTAAGGCAGCTGCAGAAAGGGTTGTCACCTTCTGTTCATTTAAATACAGAACTACACGGTCGGGCAAACACCTTTTGAACTCCTCAAGGAGGATTAATTCCTTTAAATCGGCGAAAGTGGCCGTTTTAGAAGAAGTTAACCATTTATCAAACAAGAGACTCTTTTCTCTGGAGAACTCTACAAAAGTTTGATTAGCTCTTTTCCTGGTATCATTCCGAAACTTCTGACGATACGCCTCGGGCACTAGTTCATAAGCATTTAAAATAGCCGCTTTAACCAAATCATAATCCATACTGTCATGTAAAGAAAGAGAAGCCAATACCTCCTGAGCTTTTCCAGTTAGCTTACATTGAAGAATCAGGGTCCACAGGTCGCGGGGCCAGGCCAGCGCACCCGCCAGGCGCTCAAAAAGCAAGAAATAGCCGTCCACCTCGGTCTCGTGGCACCAACACTATACAATTGCTGATATTAGGCTTCCGTAGCTCATCAGCGGTCCTCCTCTTGTCCGTCGTAGTTTCAGGTGAACTTTTCATCTCCGTCATTCGGTCAATCACACCCTCCTTTTCATGGGGTACAGTCTCACTCGCTGCGGCTGGCAGTAACGGTTTCTCTCTCCGTTGCAGGGCGAGGCACTCCAAGTCCAACCTCCGCCGGATCTCCAACTCCAGTTGCCGGAGCTGAGCTTTCTCCTCCTTTCCTGCCTCGGCCTTTATTCGAGCCAAACGAACCTGCAGCTTTGCTCCATCCGACGAACTCCTCATCAAACCTGGAGAAAGGGGGACATAGCGGGGGAGAGTCTGAGGTGGCAGAGGCTTCTCACCCACTGGGGGGGTGACACCTCCGGAACCAGGAACAGGAGCCTGTGTGACACGTCCAACGTCCTCTTTGACACCACCCTCTCCAAGGCATAGAGGGGCACTGTCCTCTTTAACCTCAGTGGGTTCTTTGGGTACCAGATTCTGGGCTTCAAGGGCAGAAAGCACAGCCAGGATCAAGTCATTCTTCAGCATTGTGTGAGCACCTGCGAGACCAAGGTGCTCGGCCACCTCCTGTAAGTCACTCTTGAGGCAGCGCATGACTTCCTCCCGCGACGGTGCACCCAGAAACTCCTTAAGAGAAAACATATTCACACAGTTAGATAACACTTTGAAACAATGAAATAACAAAAAGGAAACAACACCTGAATGAGCCCGAACAGCTAGAACCCAACCAACCTTCCGTACAATGTACCCGTGCGAAAAGGGGGGGTAAAAGGGGCACTAAGATCCCGGACGAGCCCCCACTATGTTATGCCCCCCTTCTAGTCTAGGAGGTAAGGGGGGGGGGGGGGCGCAACACAAGGAGGTACCACCGGTTACCGAAGGTTAAGGAATGACACAGGGCAACGGAGGAACATTTAACAGCCTTTACTAGGTCTGGAGAGGCCAGAAAATTAGGTATGGGCTCGAACACACACTCAACCGAGCTCTTACCCCAAGCATGGGTAGACCTGCCTCGGCTGGGAAGGAAAACAAAACCAAAGATTATCACAAAAGTTAAAGTTAAAGCCAAAGTTAAATTGAATTTAAAACAGCTCCCTCCAAAAAGGGGAGAGAGGGGAAAATCTCTAAACAAGCGCATCCTACAATAACCTGGGCTAGCTCAATAATACTTAAGCTAAGAAAGCAAGACAAGGCAAAAGTATCGAGCCCCGGGCCTTTATCTACGGGCTGACAGTAAGCCGCACAAGAAGCAAGAGCTAAGTTAACACCAGTCGTGGAGGACTCAGTCTACTACTGAGCCTCCTAGAGTGTCTTTGGCATGAGTCCTAAATAGACTCAGGTGCAGATTCTAATGATTCTCAGGTGCGGTCAGACACCTCCAGCCCAACCGCTCTCCAAGGTGCTGAATGAAGCTCCCAGCTCTCGGAGTCCGGTGGGAACTGTCTCGGGTGCTGATCTCACGATATCACCATGGAGCAGGAGCCTGGGGGTCGTGACAATTACTCTGTAAAAACACACCCAGAGCCCTCAGTTACAAAAATAAAACAAATGTAGTCAGCAAAACACAAGGTTCACTTATTTTTGAAATGGTATTTTAATTTTTTTCTAAGTATTTCAATAATACTCTTAACACTTCTTATTCTTTCTTTTTTCTGAGTTTTCCAAAATATGCTATCATTCACATTGTGACTAAATTGTAAAAATAAAGATTGAACGATCATTCATGAACTCGTTCATATTTTCGGTGAACATAAACAGATCTTGCTCATATTTTCTCAGATAAACACTGAAGCTGCTTTAGCAAATCTAACAAACAAGCTAGGTTTTGAACGCAAACACTGTCAACAAAACACCCACCCCTCCCCTCGGGTATCTTCCCTGAGATGCTTCTGCCAGAACCAGAAACCCACATTACCGGAGGAAACGAGACAGTGCTAAACACCAGTCACTGTTTTCTAGGTCCAAACATCTTTTGTTGTCCGTGACTTCAAATGGTGTTTCTCTTTTTGGGACTCTGGTAGTTTGTCCTAAAGTTGAAGTGGTAGCAGCCGGCTGTTTCTCCTTCTCTGATATTATTGAGCAGAGAACCTCTCACACCAGTGGTGTTCTGTTGCTAAATACGTGAGTGTGTGATGAGTGGAGGATCCAGGGAAGTGCGGAGACTCAGTGAGGCCGACAACCAGATGGTCCTTTTGGTCCAAAACGTGTTATTGGTGGAGGTTTTGGACAAATGCGAGAGAAACACTTCATTTTTTCTTAATCTCCAAAACATATTTATTGCTATACTATGTTAGAATGTTGTTAGGAGGCATGAAAACAAATTGTTATAATCTAATTTGTTTTCCAAATTTGCTATAACAGCTTTAAAGTGAGGGCGCTCATTCTGGCGTTTGTGAACGGCACTCTCTCGTCGTTTGAGAGCTCCAGATTTCCATGAAGCTAAAGACGTGGCTAAAACATCATGCTAACCTAGACATTATAAAGAGTAGACCTCCAAATGTAGCCGCCATAGGCAGTAGCAGTCGATGCAGTGTCCACTTCTCAATGTCTATGCTGTAAACAATGGGCCTTATGGTGCGTTCCATTTACCTCAGAAGAAAATACAGCTACCTATAACATTGATTAAAGATGCAACCTTTCAAGTGTGTCTTGTAAAATAAATATGTTTCCACCCCAGCTGCTGTTGTTGTTACAAGGAGCTGCCGTATTGATCCTCGAAGTCGGATTAAAAAACATTCTCTGACTTCGGGGGCAGTTCCAGTTGATTTTTCCTACTCGGAGGTTGAAATTTCCAAGTATCAAATAGAACTGGAATGCACCATCATTACAGGGGAACATCAAATCTGGAAACACTAGTCACAGTCACACAGGTCATTTTTTATTTATTTACTTGATTTTGTTTATTACATTTTCATTTGGGGCTGATTGTTGCACTTTATGACCCAAGTTCTACAACTTTCCTTTTTCGTTGGACAAACAAGTCAGAAAATTAATTCACAAAATCTAAAACGTGACTTAATCAAAAGATAATTAATGTTTAGATATTTTGCTCTTTGATGTACATCATTTGTTTCCTCAGCCTGGTTCCTCCCTCAGATTGTTTAAGAATTTCTCCTTTTAAAAAGCCATTCAGACAGCATGTGTTTCCTCATGTTATTGACTATAGGGGTGAAAGCTGCAGCTGGGGTGGGAGTGTGGACTGAACGGGTGGCAACAATTGGAAAATATCAGTAGTTTTCTGAGGGTCATTTCTCACCACAAGATATTTTAAAAAGAGAACTAGGAACTAGTTTAATTTTGGAACTGTACACTTAGTTCAGAAAATGAATTATGAACTAGTTTGTTTTAAAATGTATGAACTGATCTTTGAACTAGTTCATATTTAAAATGAACTTTTCCAACACTGCTTACAATTCTGTTTCTATTGGTAGCAGATTGATGAGATACTGACCTCAGAAACTACAACAATAATAAAATTCAAATTAAACTTAACCCCAAACAAAAATACCCTTAAACACAAATAACTTAAAACAGAAAGGTGTGATACGATGTACTTGCAGAAAGGTTTGACCTCAGTTTGCAACAGTTTTTAAAGTTTCCTTCCAGAATATGTGACCAAAAGTTGGATTACTTCAGGAATTTATGTTTCTATTTTTTGTGAACAAATTATCATGAGCAGTTTTAATTGGGGATGCTCCGATCTGATCACGTGATCGGAAATCGGGCCCAATCACTTGATTTTCTAAAGATCGGAATCAGGTGAAAAAGATCGCCGCCACATGCCTCCCCCGTCACGGGAACGCACATCACTCAATAGAGCCGCATAATGAGGACGTAAACAATTTGAAATATGAGCAACTCCACTACCTTTAACTATATTCATAATATTAACATGTTTTTTGTCAATGTACTTCCTAAACAAGTGTTGTTTTTTAGTAGATAAGCTAAGAAAATGACACAAATACAGAAAGATAGAAATACCTAAATAATTATAATAAAAAAGTTAAAGGAAAACTTGGAGGTGTTTTTGCCTTTTTTCTACTTATTTTATTGCTTTGCAGAAGTATCGGATCGAGACTCCGTATCGGCAGATACTCATGATCAAATGACTCAGACTCGGATCAGGAGCAAAAAAATGTGATCGGAACATCCCTAGTTTTAATGTTAGCTAATAACAGCTAGCGTGTCCTGCTGCCTGTTGGTGCTGCAGCTGTAAATGCTAACAGAAAATTTTCCAATCTAGATAAAACAATGTAGCAACAGAAGTGTTGTTACCTTCTGCAAAACTGTAACAGCACAAATATTTTAAATCTCTTTTAATCAAAGAAGTCCTTCCAAGTATTGCTAACAAGTGCTATTATTTAGTTGGGTTATGAAATTGAAAAATGACCAAACCAACAGAGACTTAAATGGAAAAAAAATAAAAATTAACTTAAAAAAATCACATTAAAATGAGAGAATGAAATCAATAATATGAGTTAATGGGTTTTGTTGTGTTTTATAGTGTGTAGGTGAAGGGTGCCCAAGAGACGCAGCCACTGACTTACAGCTGCAATAACTGTATTTTCTGTTGAATAATCAGTGAGGAAAAAGGAAAGGAAAACAACAAAGAGTGTTGTGTGGTGGAGGATCAGTAAACCACAGAGCCACGGCTCTATAGGAGTTTCATAATCAATAATTCATTTTCAGGATTTGTTCTGCTCGGCTCTCTGTTCTCCTCAGCTGTGGCAGGAATCTGTTTGGGCTGGTTACACGTCTGTGATGGTGGTTCTGATCCAAAACAGCATCCAAAACTACAGACTAGAACCAAACTAGATAAATAACTGGAAATGAGAGAATCTTTGATATCAGAAGTTGGATTGTTTCTGACTCAGATGAAGTCAGATTAAAAAGCGTGTGTGTTTTTATGGCAATCAAAAACATTTTCTCAATTGGAAACAGAAATAAAATATGTGAATGAATTATTTAGCATGTTTTCATTTTTTAATCATTTATTTTTAGCCTTTTTTTATTAATAAGTTGTTGGAATAAACATTTAAACATTAACCCATCCAGCTGTTTTTATTTAATTGGGCTGTTTAATTAGAAGTTTTACAGAGCGAAAAAAAAAATCATCAATCTGTTTCACACGACAGGAAAAATGTTTAACTTCATGTTAGGAAAGAAAGACAAAAGTTCACTGTTGACAATGAGGAAGTTTCTATTTTTCAAAGTAAACCTGGCAACATCTAATCGATATACATCTGTAGGTGTTCAATAATTTATGAGGATTTCTCTCAAAGTTGCATCATTTTCTCTCAGACTGTTTTGTTTTGGGCTGCAGACGCTCAGCTCGGCTCCAGAGATGATGAAACTTCTCCTGCTGTTGTTTAAACCATCAACCAGCAGTCCCATAAAATGTTTAATGCTCTAAATAAAAGAAAAAAATCTGTCTCTGACAGCCTTAAAGATAATTAAATCCTGTTTCTTCACATCGGATCTATAAAGTTTTTCTCGTGCACTCCTGGGCCCGAGGCTCAGCGGGCTGGTTCTGACTCCTAACCAACAGTGAGCAGTGATGTCAGGTCTGATCAGACTGAGCAGCAGGGAGACGGGTGAGGAGAACAGGAGCTGGAGGGGGTTTGGATCAGGTGATCAGGATAAGGATGAACACACGATGACACAACCTGGTAAAACTTTAACTTCAATGTTCTCTGAAAATAAGATCAGAGTTTACTCAGGTGAACTTGAAGTGAAAGGGTTAGCGGGTTTTAGTTTGTGCTCTCATTCGGTTTGTGGTCATGAAATTAACTTGAAAGGGATGATTGTTGCCTCCTGATCCTGGTCACTTTTTTCTCTTACTGTTGCTAAGCAACCTGTGGTTACTGCTATCATCAGCAACAACAACCAGAAAATCAACAACAAGCAGCCTCCATGTTTTCCTTCAGGCATCCTGACATCAGACCTCATCAAGAAGATCTCAGACAGCTTCTGAGATCTTCTGACTCTGTTTGTGACCATCAGAGAATGTGTGTGTGTGCGGGCGGGGGTGTGTGTATGTTTATTATTATTTATTTATTTATTTGAACGCTTACTCATTCAAATGTGTTCCTGTTTTTCCATTTCAGCAAATTTGGTATCAAAACATTCAGCCCATTCAGGAATTGCCAGCTATGACTTTTGGTATCGATATGCTTCATATTTTTTAGGATTTTCTACGTTTTCTGCAAAACATTAAAAGACATTTTACCTCAGTTTCAGTCTCACTTCAGTTCTAGAGCAGCTTCAGCTATAATTTTCCATCAGGACAGCAGTCAACAGTGGGAGAAAGTGGTTGTTTAGAACAGACGAGAAAGGAAAAGCAATGTAGACAAAGCAAAGCTTGACATTAAAGCAGCAATCCGGAGTTTTCCCCTTTCAGGAATTATGTATGATTTTCCAGAAATCAGTAAAAGTGATTGTCTTATCATGTAGTGTGATATAATGTAAGAAAGACGTCATTATTTATTTTTTTGCTAAGCCTGCCCCATAAAATCCATGCAATAGGATACTGAGCGTCGACCAGAACTAACCAATAGTGTTAGACTACCGCTTACATGCTTCAAATTTAAGGAAGTACCTTGGCTGATGCAGCGTTGATGAACTTTTCACAGACAATTACAGTAAGTATTTAAAATATAAATATATGAAAACACAACATGACATGAGAATAAAACGTGTTTTAGCTCTGTTTGTCGGCTACAGAAACACATTCATAAACAAGAAACGTGCATCTTTGGTACGTTCATACTGTGTGTTTTTTTCGTAATTCTTTTACTTTTTGTTCTTTCTGTTTTATAAAGAACAAAAAGTAAAAGAATTAAGAAACGTGCAGTCGCCATCTTAAATTATCGAGTCCACCAACTATTGGTGTGATACGCTTGTCAGCCACTAGATGGTGCCATCAGATAAAAGAAATATCCTGGAGAGCTACTTTAACCTGGTTTCTAACCAACAGGGCAATATAACGATTGAAACCAGAGTACCAAAAACTAGCAATCCAGTAAAGAACATTTTGTGCAGGAACACGGTATCAAATCAAATCAAACTTTATTTGTAAAGCGCTTTTCCAACAAATAATGCAACTCAAAGTGCTTTACAGGTTAAAATGACCCTATATAACCCTCATTCCCATCCCTCCCAAACCATTTTAAAAACATTGGCACAGTCATTACACCCCCCCCTCCCAACTCCCGTACACACACACTTGAGAACATCAGTAAAAATGATATTTGGCTGAGTTCAAATGAGCCAGATATGGTAGGGCAAGGAAAAAGAGGTTTGTGGAAAAGACCTGAACCTCATTAATGTCTGAAAACTGAGAGAACAGGTCACTGATGGCTGCAGAACAAAAGGCAAAAGAGTTACATATACCTCTATAGAATATGAACGTTTTAAATCAGGAGCTCAAAAGAAGAACTAAGCATCTTCAGCAGGAACTTAGAGAAATCCAGGCTCATTCTGACACATGGACAGGAACTCAAGAACGTATTAAAGAACTGAGAGTCAAGAGAGACACTCACCAAAATCGAGTTGAACGTCTTAAAGGATGAACTTCACAAAGAAACCCAGGCTCACAAAGAGACTAAAGCAAAGTTGGTGACTTTCAGGAGTCCGATGGGACTTTCTGTAAATATTTATAAACAGAAAATAGCTCGATTAGAAGAAGAGCTGATAGATCAATATAAAACTGAAGTTCTTAGGTTGAACATTTTCAGAAAGAACTTCATAAAGAAATCCAGGCTCATTCTATAATGAGGACAACTACTAAAGCACAGACTGAGAAACTGAGAACTGAAAGAGACGAGCTCCAGAAGGAACGGCACGTGAGGTGACTTTTTAAAGACAAACCAGACAGCAGAACATCTCTAAAGAGAGCAAAACTTAAGATCAAGTTGATTTCTGAAAAGCACAGAACCTTTGGAACCAGAGGGTGAAATGGTTCCTCCTAAAAAATCTCAAGACCAAAAGCAAAATGGTGAAAAAAAGAAGTTACAACAGGTCAAACTCATCAGTATGCTTCAGAACTTGTGGTTCTCTGACCTGCTGTCTGGTTTTAACACAGAAAACGGGTTTGACGTCCTTCTAGCTGGCCTGGCTTTTTAAGTGGTGGAATCTTCTGATCATGTCCTGGAGCATGAAGAGGAAAAAGTTCCCACTAAAATGACTCGTACTGGGAAAAGGAACCACGAGAGACCAGAACTCAGTTCCAGAAATGGTTCAAGACATAATTAATGACCAAATTGAAGTTGCTTCTTTACAAACTTCATTCCTCTCTGAAGCACGACGTTGCAGGGACAGGTGCAACAAATGAACTGGGAAAAAGGGGCAGCTCAATTTTTCTGTGCTGACGTGAGTTTACCAAAGCATTTGTAAACATTTAATTTAAAAATCAGCGAGTACTTATCAAAAGCTGGACCCTTACAGTGTGTGTGTGTGTGTGTGGGGATGGGGGGGGGGGTATTTTTCTTCATCTTTCATTCAGCCTGGTTCAGAAGGCTCTATGACAGCATCAGACTATTTTCTTTTTCTAGTTAATGTTCATTTACTAATTTTACATTTAAGTTACAGATTAATGTCTTTATCTGCTGATAAGTGACATCTAAAAAAAAAACTTATACACAGGTGAAAACTGAAAAATTAGAATATGGTGCAAAAGTTCATTAATGTCAGTAAGTCAACTTAAAAAGTGAAACTAATCTATGAGATAGACTCATTCCAGGCAAAGCCAGATATTTCAATCCTTTATTTGTTATAATTGTGATGATTATGGCTACATCTGATGAAAACCCCACATTCAAAATCTCAGACAACTAGAATATTGTGAAAAGGCTCAAAGTGTCACACTCTAATCAGCTGATGAATCCAGAACACCTGCAAAGGGTTCCTGAGCCTTTAGATGGTCTCTCAGTCTAAGATGGATTACTAACATAAATGGATTTTTGGACAGAGTTTTTATCCTGTGATAGTTACTGTTCTAAAGGAAGACCAGAGCAGACAGCTGTTTAACACAAAGTCTAGAACGTGTCAGCATGCTAATCATTGACTGGTCAAGGTCAAGGTCAAGTTTATTTATATAGCACATTTAAAACAGCAGTTGCTGACCAAAGTGCTTCACAGCATAAAAACAAATCACAGTAAAAGAGTTAAAATAATAAAAATTCAATAAAACAAAGCGGCTATATTAAAATATAAAGTAAGATTAAAATAAATGAATCAAAATGAATCAAAATGTCCAGGACAATCCCTGATAAAAACCATCATGGACAACCTAAAATGATGCAAAACAAGGCTAAAAGAGGTAAAAAAAAAAAAAAAAAAAAAAAAAACACCTCATTTATTACTAATTAAAAGCCAGCTCATAAAAATGCGTCTTTAACAAAATCTTAAAATGACTCAGAGTCTGAGCAGCCCTAACATTTGCAGGAAGTCTGTTCCACAGTCTGGGGCCTGCCACAGAAAAAGCCCGATCACCACGGGACTTCAGCTTCGTTCTAGGGACCACCAGAAGATTCTGAGTGCCAGATCTCAAGGCTCTTGGAGGGGCATGAACGTCTAAAAGCTCAGATAGATAAGAAGGGGCAGAACCATTCAGTGACTTAAAAACAAACAACAGAAGTTTAAACTGGATCCTATAAAATACAGGAAGCCAGTGCAAGGACTCCAGCACTGGGGTGATGTGCTCCCTACGTCCTGTGTGTGTTAATAAATGAGCAGCCGCATTCTGGACCAATTGAAGCCGGTGAATGGACGACTGCTCAAGACCACAGTACAAGGAGTTGCAGTAATCAAGTCTGCAGGAAATAAAAAGGTGGATCACCTGTTCAAACATATTCGGTGGGAGATAGGGTTTCACCTTAGCAAGCTGTCTCAAATGGAAGAAACAGGACTGAACCACTGCACTGACTTGCCTTGTTAATTTAAAAGAGCCATCAATAAACACACCCAGGTTTTTAACATGGGGTTTACAGTAAGGTGCCAAAGAACCCATGAGGCGAGAAACAGCCTCTGGAGATCCTGGGCAACCAAAAACCACAATTTCAGTTTTGCTGTCATTTAATTTCAAGAAGTTGAGGGCCATCCACTGCTTAACATCATTCAAGCAATTAGTCAGTGATGCAAGAGAGTCAGCTCCTACTTGCAATGGCAGATAAATTTGCAGATCATCTGCAAAACAATGAAAAGCAATTTTATGCTTCTTGAAAATGGAACCCAGAGGCAGCAAATAAAGTGCAAAAAGAGCCAGTCCAAGAATTGAACCTTGGGGCACACCACAGCTGAGAGGAGAATAGTCAGAGCTAAAAGGGCCAACTTCCACACGATACGACCTGCCAGACAGGAGCTCCTATTAATAATAATAATATTCCAGCTGGAACAATGACAGAATAAGGTAACATAGAGATATGTTGGTTTAAAGAGAATAAATAAATGACGGAGACTGACTTACTGTTTTGACAGACTAAAACTGAGAAAATGCTGTCTCTGTGTTAATGTGAGCGAGTGGATATTAATATCTTTTTGCATGAAAGTGCTGCTTTTTCTTTGCTTTAAAGGTGCAGGGTGTGGTCCATGCATTGTCCGAGGTTGGTTTAGCTGCAGCCCAATTGGACAAAACCAAAATAACTCGAGTTCTGTGTTTAAATTAGCCTGTATATGAAAATGGTAAATAAAAAACACAAGGCAAAAGATGCACAAGAAAGTTTTTCTTTGGAAAAGACTGATAAAATCAAAATACGGTCAAAAAGTAAATTAAAACAGATCTGTAGAAAATTGTTACTAAGAAGCACTCAATTACAGAAATTACAATTTGAATCGCTCTCTTGTGTCCATAAGATCTGCTGAAAAGCACAGTAAGTATTAAATTTGGAAATAATTAACACTGCAGTGTCCTACAAATTTTATGCTTGGAAAATAAATACACAAATTGATAAAGTGGTTCAAGGAGCTCCTATTAATAATAATAATATTCCAGCTGGAACAATGACAGAATAAGGTAACATAGAGATATGTTTGTTTAAAGAGAATAAATAAATGACTGAGACTGACCAACTGTTTTGACAGACTAAAACTGAGAAAATGCTGTCTCTGTGTTAATGTGAGCGAGTGGATATTAATATCTTTTTGCATGAAAGTGCTGCTTTTTCTTTGCTTTAAAGGTGCAGGGTGTGGTCCATGCATTGTCCGAGGTTGGTTTAGCTTAAGAGTCTGAAAAACAGCAGAAAATAAGTTTATGGTTAGCCAAATGAAAAAGAGAATAGGTTGAGTATATAAGTGGCATGACTGTGTTTAGAAAAGAAGTTATTTACCAGATTCTACGCTGAGGCTGGAGTCTCTCTTTCTCTCACTTATGCCAGCTTGTTTGGATGGAAACTAACTGAAGGAAAAACACAGATGCGTGCTTGCTTTTGCTTGCTTTTCAATATCTCACATGCAGTAGTTTTAAGTATTTTTGTGACTTTAGAGATGGTAAACTTATGGCATTTGACACGTACCTCGTCTTTGTTTGAGCTCCGTGACTTGCTTCCACTAGGCCAGCCAGAGGTGGAAATGTCTACAGTTTCAGCTTAGAGGCCTAATCCCGCCTACTTTTACACAGAAGAGTCCAGATCGCTAAAAAATAGCAAGCTGCAGGGAACAGCACTCAAACTGCATAGCTCCACTAAAAAGTTTCAGGATAAGCCCAGATTTCTATGATTTAACGATACAAATCCTTTAAAATAGATAAATAAAATAAATAAAGCCAATTTAATCAAGTCAGAGTATTTACTTTAGCTCATTAAATCTATTTTTGATTATTTTGTTTGGAAACAATCTTGCTATAAAATAGGTTGAGTCCTCAGCTCAGGGAACCAACAAAGTTTTGACAAAATTCTGAAACGTTAAATATTGAAAAAGCAGATAAACTAGTTGATTCATCTCTTAGTAACTTGTCTAAAGCCTGCATAATAACTATGCCATTTTGATTTTCACTTCTGTGCTTTTGGCTAAAAGACTGTACTTAAATGACTGGCAGTTATTCTTTCAGACTACAAATAATTAAAGAAAGAGGACGGAGGAATGAGGAATGAGTAAAGAAAAGAAATTAGCATTTTGAGTTGGATTGTGTCTGTTAGCACTAGTTTGGAGTTGACACTTGTAGACAGTTAAGAGATGCAGCTCAGTAGTGTCATTAATTCGATAATTCAGAAGCAATGCTAAATTTACAAAGTAAGATTGATGGAACATCTAATCGGTTTGGTCAACTAGTTGAAAAGTAAGTTCTGCCATTTCATCTTAATCAACTTATTACGTTAGGGATGAACTTTTTGGTGAAATCTGTAGCAGGCATGAACTTCACTGGGGTTGGACTGTCAGAGACAAAAGCCAGCTGCTGAATGCTTCCTGCCAAGTGCAAAGAATCTGGCCTCCACCCAGAAACCACCTCGAAGCTGTGGAT
>SSNS01000830.1:55842-73084 GCA_006937985.1 Aphyosemion australe
CCTGTTCCGCTGACGTCATTAAACTGAAATTGACTCTGTGTTTTTCTTTTGCTTCATTCACCACTCCGAAGTCTGAGACATTGACTCTATTTTTGTTTTTGCTGCACACCAGTCGCAGTTCATTTAGCTTATTGCACCACTCATGTTATTCTCTTACATTTTACTCCAGTACTCATATGTTCTTTGTGTTTTCATTTCATTTACAGTGTTTTAGCATATTGGTTCATCTACTCTTCGTGTTATTTTACGGTTATTACACTTCGTTAAAATTTCGCTAAGGTTAAGTACTCTCTATTCACATGGTTGTTTTTACAGCCGATTCATGACATTTATCGGCTGGTAGTTTTCTTGTGTTTTTGGTGTTTTTGTTTGTTTTTGTTTTGTGTTAACTTGAGGACAACATGTCATCTGTGTTCGTAGGCTAGCCTTGTATGCTCACTCTGTGCTGTGTGTGATCGTCCCATCTTGGGGCTGGGAGGTCAAGGAGGAATTTTTCCTGTTGTAAAAACAGCGGACAGGTTTTCGCCTCCTTACAGGGTGTGTGTGCATTATTTTTTGTGTCATGACGTGTTCAGTTGGAATTGCAGTCATGGGTCACATCATGTTCTACAGCTAACCATTATCTCCATTATTACAATTGCATACTGTTTACTATTCGGTTACTTAGCCATTGTACTAGTCAAATGCATGGTAGTTTTGCATTGTTCTTCTGTTGAATCATTGCATGTTTTGGTTCGTGGTCATGTATTGTGTTACCATATTCAGTTATACAGTCTTCACGTTAGTCTGGCACTCATTTAATGGTTCATACTACAGTTATCCTACACTTCTACATTTAGTCTGGTTTTACTCACTTGCATTAACTAGCGTTTGGCGGCTCCTGCCGCCAAAGGGAGGACTGTAGTGGCCTTTAAAGGTCAATAGGTCATCAGTTACATTGATTATTAGAATGGTACAGAGTCTAGTCTGGCTCTCTAGTTGAACTGCTAAGGAATGTTGTTTATGACCGTGTGCTGAGGTTTCCAGTAACTGTTTGTCAGAAGCTAAGTTCCGTTGATTCCGGGAACTGTATCAGATAAGCTAATAACAACCAGCTGTCCAGGGGTTTTTGGACAGGACATTGTTTCTCCAGCTACGATTGCCAAAGTAATGTTAATGCTAGAACATTCAATCCACTGTTACTCTCTCGAGAACAGTCAGTTGTGTGTGTATGTGCATGCACGGAAGTTGCATAACACAGAATGACTATAAGAGAACCACCCCACTTTCATTCGGGGGGCTTGGTACTGAGATGGCTGTCTGTACGTGTCGATTGTCAACTGCTTGAAGTCTGTAATAAATGATCCCCACGCTGTTCAACGATATCCGACCCCTGACTCTCTATCTTCTTCTCAAACAACTGAATCCCCTACAATATGACCGGAACCATTGTAGGACGGTGCCCTTGAGACCAACGTAGGTTTCTAGCCGAGAGAGCAGAATACCATGGTCTACAGCAGTGTTCCCCAACCCTGGTCCTCAGGGCCCACTGTCCTGCATGTTTTCCATGTTGCACTTTCAAACAATAGTGTTTCCCTGCTGCCACACACCTGACTCAAATGAATGAGTGATTAACAGGCATCTGCAGCACTTGAAGTCCTCCTGAGGAGGCAATGCAGATCAGGTTTGTTGAAGCAGAGACATGGAAAACATGCAGGACAGTGGGCCCTGAGGACCAGGGTTGGGGAACACTGGTCTACAGTGTCAAAAGCAGCTGTCAGATCAAACAATAAAAGAGCTGCAATATTTCCTGAGTCTGTGGTTAAAAACAGGTCATTAAAAACTCTAAGAAGTGCTGATTCAGCCCTCTGGTCCAACGACTGTGAGACTCTGAACTGTGCAGAACCTCATAAAACCTCTGAAAAACCCATTTGTTTGAGTTTGCAAAATCCAAACCACTCCAGGATGACAGATCCAACGCTGGTTGTCCCCATGAACGCTGGGCCTTCTGGAGATGTTCCAGATGTGAGGGGGGAGTTTTCTGTATAGGAGGTGGGGTCTGCTGTGATGTGTTTAGAAGCTAACAAGACTCCTGAAAGCTTACTGTAAAACATGCAATAGTCAAGATGAAGTCTTGTAACAACGCTCAAAATATTGACTATATTTTATGATTTGTCCACATTTCATTTGAGCAGAAAAGTGAACATTTTCACAGACTTTAGCTGAGAAGAAGCTGTTTTATAATTGAGCTTGTTGGGAGCAGCTCTGAGTCTCTAATCAGTGCTGTTCTCTCCGTTTCTGTGCTATGTTAAACATTCCACCTGATTGGATCGTTCTCTTTAAAATGCTCAACACACCTGCACGCAGATGCCAGCGTCCTCCAGTCGCCCTTGGTCCTGCAAATGAAAAATTCAACAAATGAGAGGAAGCAGCTTCTTCATCAGCCCTCTGGTCCAACACCGTAAAAATAATGACACAAAACCAAAGAAGTTTTACTGCTAATATTGTTGTAAAACTTCAACAGAGAAAAAGGAATCGATCGGCCTCCGGAGAGTTTAATAACCAGTCAGAGAAGTGGCTCTTGTCTGTAGAATTTCATCAGAATTTATTCTCACCTCCGTGTGTATTCAGACCTTGGTGAGTGGCGCTGTGTGAGGAAGGTGTAGTCTTCTGTTCAGACCAATCCTGTCTCCGTTTGTGAGAAGCCACCGAGGCAGAAAATGGGTCGAAAACGGGAAGAGATAAGGAGGCTAAACAGATTCTTGTGAGCTGAATGGGAACGAGGCAGAACCACGAGGAGAGCAGAAACTCTGTTAGACCTCATCAGGAAGCCAGTTAAACACACACACGTCTCACATGGTTTCCTGATTTTACAAACGTTTTAACTTCATAATAGTTTACTGAAGTGACTGCTGCTGTGAGAAAAGCATCAGGATGTGAGTAAGGGTGATGTTTCTCTGTATAATCAGCATCTTCTCACCCTTCTGTGAGAAAAACAAGATAAACTTCTGTTTGATCAACTTTATACTCTGATTTAATGCATGATAATAAAAACTTTATTGTGTGAAACATAGCTGTGGTTCAGTAGGATGTTGTGTTCTCTGCTCATGTGGCCCATGTTCAGGTCAATAAACTTGATAATGAATTATATCGAGCTTTCGTCTCTCCTCATCGACTGCAGGAGGACTCACAACTTTCACCTGAAGCTCCAGACTTCACCGAGCTTTAAAAGTAACTCTTCCCAGCACCTGGAGACTGTGCCTTCCTCCAAACACTTCCTACAACTTCAAAAAAGAAGACAGAAAGAGCAGATTCTGTTTGTGTGGAGCAGCAACTACCTACAGGCCATTTCTCACTGGGCTGGTGTTAAATATCAGCTAGAATCTGAACCTCTGAATTAGTATGTTTGACATTTTCATTAGAGGCTTTGTATCCGATTGGGTCAAGAGGGTCACATGATGCAATTGGAAGCAAACTGGGGCAGTATTGCAAATGTTCTTTTCTTAGATTATTAAAATGTCTCAAAGCTGCAATAACAAATCTACAGAACAAGCTAGCTTTTAAACATGATCACAGAACTCTGGTCCCTCCCATTGACTATCACACATCCGCCTGATACCAGAGCACACATAGCCAGAGGAAACGAGAAAGTGCTAAACACCAGTCATTGTTTTCTAGGTTAAAATGTCTTTTGTTGTTTGTGACTTCAAATGGTGTTTTTCTTTTTGGGACTCTGGTAGTTTGTCCTAAAGTTGAAGTGGTAGCAGCCGGCTGTTTCTCCTTCTCTGGTATTATTGAGCGGAGAACCTCTCACACCAGTGGTGTTCTGTTTTTAGACAAATGCAAGAGAACCACTTCATTATTCTTTTTTTATGTTAATCTCCACAATATATTTATATCTATACTATGTTAGAACGTTGTTAAGAGGCATGAAAAATGTTTTAAGCTTGCTAGTTTTGCAGATTTGCTGTTGTAGCTTTAATTATGACTCAGTTTGCTGACCTTATCATAGTTCTCTCACATTTCTCCTCTTTCAGTCTACAACTACAGTTGGAGAAGTCTTATCTTACTAATGTTTCACACGTTTTAAAGCCCAGCAACATCGGAGAGACTGGGAAACTGAGAACCCTAGAATGAAGCTTTTGAGAGATTTTAACAATCTCTGTCATGAATGCTGTTTGCAAACTGTCTCCAAAGGTTGCAGCCCGGTGTTTACCGGGTTTACATTTAGTCAACAAGTCGTAGGAGGATCTGAAAAACATGAGATGCTGAGACAAAATAAGATGCTCTGTCTTTACCTGTTAGCTACAATTATTACAGATAATTAGGATCCTCGATAACAGACACCCTGCTGTTATGTTTGATGATGTCTGGAGAAATTATCTTTCAGTTTCATTGAGTTTAAAATGTTGAATCAGAATCATTCTATTCTGTATTTCCAATAATCTGTTTCCTATCAGTCCACACCTGAAAACCCAGCTCCAACAACAGAGTAACAGGTGAGTTTCAGCTGTTATCCAGATGTTTGTGAAGACCTCACATGAAGATGCTGTTTCACTACACTAAAAGATCATGTGACACACAAAGTGCACACTTGTGAGAACAGGAAACTCACCGACTCAACATCAAAACTGAGCAAATGCATCAAAATGTCCTCATCTAACTGCAGCAGAGATGAAAATAATTAGATTTTGCACTGAGAGCATTATTTAGAATATCTGTAAGGAGTCAGGATCCACCCGTTTCGAATGTAAGCGGGTGCAGGATCTGTGTAATTACCAGCAGCATATTAGGCTCAACAAGAAGAACCACGAGCAGCTTCGTGTAATCTCCTCTCCTCCATCAAAGCAAATTAAAAACTGAGACAAGAAGCTTTAATAAATACATGTTTGGCTTTGGGACCATCACTGGTAAGTGTTGAAACTCATTCTGTTCCTGATTATGTGGATAAATGAAACACAAAGAAGAAAAAACTGCTTTCATCTGTCATTTTAAGCAATAATTTGCACGAAGACATTAAATTTGTCTCATAAATTTTCAAATTGCTTATCTTTCAGTCTGTTTCCTAAAACTCATCCTGGACCGGGTCGGGTTGAGCTGAAATAATCAGAACTGCTTCCTTCTGATAACACAGAGATGTGGGATCAAAACCTTTCTTCGTATGTTCTAAATTTCTTTTGTTTTTCTGTTTCATAAAAGATTTAAATATTTATAATCCCATCACAGTCCTCGTTGTTCTGCTTATTTGACTCTCAGATCAATATTGTGGGGATTCTGCACAAAAACAACATATCTGCAAGCAATCATCTTTAACAACCTGTTCTTTCTCTGAGAAAAGGGAGAGAGGAAGTCCAGCGTGTCTTTTGATATAATATTTGAGTCACTGTGCAGGAAAAACAAACAGGGAAGCAGCATCAACGCTGAGTTTGGATGCAGATTTATTCTTTAAAAATCCCAGTCTAATAAGAGCTTTTGCAGAACTTGTTCCAATGGTTTATTATATAAGTTCCTGTACTAATTATTCTGATACAAGATGTTTAAGACCGTCAGAGAGTTTTGCATCTAATATTTTTAGCAAACAAAATGATTTTTTGCAGCGTGATCTCACTTGAACTATTTAGAGAAAGTTGGCTCGATACTGATTGAGGTTTGATGTTATTCGAATCCTGCTGGAAGCCTCGATGCAGCTCCAACAAAGCCTTGGAGCTTAAAGAACATTTTCAATAATTTACGACCTTCAGCTCACTCAGTTTCTACCTGCTGCACAGAAAATAACAAAGCAGCAGAGCACCGCTCCCTCATTTTACTGAATTATTAATTACTTCTACAGTACTTTATGTGCAGGATTCATTAAACCGTTAGAAAACTAAAACTGTTGTCTCAGAACACAGAGATTGGTTTCATCTTTTCTGGGTTTCTAATAAGGAAAAGAAATGAAGCAATTGTTCAAGAGAAGCTAATAAATGTCTCTTTTCCAAACTGTTACTAAAGAAAAATTTGACTTAGAAATAGACAAAAATAAACGGGATGTTGAATGTGTTTTCTGTGGAAACACACAAAGACGAAGCTGCAGAACCAAATAAAATCAGTAGATCTCAGTTTGGAGGGAAAGTTGGCAGAACTTTCTGGTCCAAACCTTCTTGACTTTTATAGTTTGTGAGTTTTTCAGGAACTTCAGGTCATTTGAGTGAAACAGAAATTTTGATACTGCAAACTGAATATGAGCTGCTTTTTTTTAAATTAAATTCAACATTTTAAAGGGACACTTTGCAACTTTTTAATATTTTTAAATCATTTTCATGAGCCAGTATGTGCTAAAATGACCCTTTACAAGGTTAATGAAAGGCCACCCAGCCCCTGTGGCCAGAATATTCCACTTGCAACTTCAGGGTTGCCGGTCCGGTCTGTTGGGACTTAGAAAAAAAATTGAGCTTCGCATACCTGGTGCTGCAGTCTGCTTCCAGCATGTTTCCTGCATGTTTTAGATCATGAACACAGCTGATTTGTTTGATTTAGTGATGAACCGCTCCTGTAGACACTAATGAAGGCTGAGGAGACATTTCAGCAGTTAGATTAAGGTGTTAAAAAGACGAACGCACAGCGAGGAGATACGTTTTACTTTCACTTTCACCAATGAACACTAGAGGGTGCTAAAAACAAGCCAAAACTGACTAGTGTTCCTTTAATGTTTTGATTCCAGAGTTCTGGACTCTTCTGGACCATTTTACTTATGGAACATACTCAGACACTTTGGGCCTCTGGTGTTGTTCAGGCTGCAGTGAAACTACACACAGAACAAACACACACTGGCAGCTCTCGTCTTTTGACCAAACTTCACTTCTTTTTCAGGAGTGAAGTTTTACACAACCTTCAAAGAGCATTTTAAAACAAACGGAGGCTGAGCTGCAACAGCAGGACTGTTCTCTTTATTCCAAATATAGAAACCAGCCAGATGTCTGTCAGATGAGTTTGTTTTAGATCCAAATTTAGAAGAAAAGTAAAAGAAGCAGCAGCTCAGTAACACTGAAGTGTATTTATATCTCTTTCACGTGGAGACGGTGAAGCGTGTCAGCCTCTAACAGCCTTCCTACGGTGATGGATTCATCCGATCGGCCTGGAGCTTCATTATTCTGTTAGGAGGGATGATAGCAGCTCCTCTGCTGCAGTCAGAAGTCAAATCATCCTCTGGGCCTCTTCAAACACAACAAACACGTCTTCGTTTCTAGCAAACATCGATTCATCAAGGCCTCGTTTTGATCGTCACACTGAAGCAGGATTATGAAGGAGTGATGCTGTGGTTGAATTCAGCTGATAAAACCTGTTTCCTGTGGGATTAACTGTCAGTGACCTCATAGGGTCAGATATCTAAACCTTCAGAACTCTCAGAAAGGAATCAGGAGATGGGTCTGATTTTTATCACAGCTTAAACCAAACTCACGTCTTCAGGAACATTTTGACTAACGAGAATGTTTGTCTCAGATTCTGAATAAATAAGCCGTTCATCCAGAATGGTGTTTTATTTTTTCTGTTGTTCATTAAAGCAGAACCTTGTTTAATTGTTTTAAACAATCAGAATAAATCAACAAATATCTTTAAAAGCTAAAATGTTGATATCTAAACGAAAGCCTAATCAACACCATCACATGCAGCCATGATTAAAGTATTTATTTAGTCTTAAACAGATCCATCCTCCAGAAGTTTGTGTATTTTTCCATCAAAGTCCCATTAGTCATCATCACATGCTGATGAAATTATGTTTCTGCATTTGACCCATCTCCTGGGGGAGCGGTAAGCTGCAGCAGTGGCTGTGCTCAGGAACTATTTGGTGGTTTAATCCCCCAATCCAATGCTGAGAGGCATTGGGTCCCATTTTTTAGGTCTTTGGTATGACCCGACCGTGGATTTGAACCCACAACCTCCCAGTCTCGGGGCAGACACTCATACCATAGGCCACTGAGAAGATATAATGCATGCTCCCTTACAAAGAATATGGTCAATAATTACACCTTCAAATATCGGCAGCTGAATGTAACCCTTCATCCAAAGGGCGAGTTAAACAGAAAGTTCCTTTTTCTGCTGAAAGGTCACAGAGAGCTGGTGACTAGCTCTAGCAGGCATTGGGTTAGAGGCAGGGGGACACCATGGACAGGTATCCGGTCCATTCACATTCTCACTCCTATAGGGACAATAGAGGCTCTGATTAACACAACATGGTCTGGTCTTTGAGAGGAAACCAGAGAACCTGGAGAAAGTCTACAGATCTATCAGGAGAACATGCTAACTCCACACAGAAATGCTGCAGCTGGGATTTGAACCTGTGACCTTGCTGTGAGGCAGCAGTGCTACCACCATGGACCTGATTTATTTCACATCTGAGAGTGTTCTGAGACAAGGACGAACCAATGGCCGCTACACCAGACTGTCCCACAGATCTGATACCAGCTGAGACGTGTAAACCCTGAGTGAACACAGAACCAGAGTAGGCCTTTAAACAGGTGAGCAGTAACTGGGGTCACCTGTAGGGGGCGCTGCTTTACAAAAAGTCTCTGAGGATTTGTAGAATCTGTGGATTTGACCTTCGATTAGGATATGAACTGGAACGTAAAGTAACTTTATTTTTTATCATTTCATTCAAACATAAACCCCTCGGCTTAGAATTAAAAACAAACTATATTTATGTTTTAATGAGATTTAGAGCCTAATTCTGACATGCACTAACTGGTGTGTATCTTTTAGGTGCTGTTGTTCAGGATTTGATTTGCTCCTTTTCTCCGACTCACAAACACACACTTATTGTCAGCTATTGTCAATATGTGAGCTGCACAAGGATGCAATGAGAGAGTGTAATGATGCTACCTGACAGCCCATTAAACCGGAGAGGGATGAGGATGCAATTAGGTTGTCATCCGCGCTGGAGTTACCGCTGAAGAAACAGATGGGAGGGGAGAGAAGCCACCGGAGTTTGGTTTTAGGAGGAAGGCGAGTGTTTTCAGGCTGATTCCTGCTCTCATGTCTGACAGGAGATCCGATGATTGAGAGGTGATGATGATTATGGGATGTGATCAGCTGTGTCATAATGTTCGCCTGGATTCAGCTGCCGAGTTTAAAGGACAAGCTGCACATGAAGCGTCCCTCTGGGAGAAATAAAGCCACTTCATCCTCTGGCAAGAACAGATTTCACTCAGAACGGAGCTCCAGGTTTACGGCAGACAGAGAATAAAAATGTGTGATGTTTAAAACCGCAGGAAGAAGAGGGAGTGGTTTTAAAGTCTAACAGGAGAGGACAGAGGAGGTTAGGAATCAGTACAATTGTAAAACACGGTCAAAAGGTCAAATCCTGAATCGTTTTTTTGTTTTGCTTTGTTTTTACAAAACTTTGCAATTTTTAGTTAAACGTTTTTAAATGATATGATGAATTACTTTGACTTTTGAGAATGCACATTTGCAGAATTGAAACTTGAATTTATAAACCTTTAAACAGGCCAATAATTTACTAAAAATGTTTGTTGTTATAAATAATTAAACCTATAGCATTATAACATTATAGGTTATTCAGGCATCTCCATCATTTTGACTGCGTTAATAAAATCTGAATGAACGCCGGTAGAATACAGTAACCAGCTGCTGCCAGTAGGGGGTGTGATGTTCCATCAGACCAGTTCTGATCTGCCTGTGATGGATGTCTGGGTCTGTGGGCTCTCATGAACTGGTCTGGGGAGACATCCGGGTCCACAACGCTGGACTGAACCAGATCTGGTGTTTGTTTAGAGGATCTTCAGAACTTTTGTGAATTTATTCTGACACATGATTTGTCCTGATTTCATTTATCTTCTCATTTATAGCTCAAATGATACAAGCATAAAATCACATTATTTTAATTCTGATCATAAATGTATCAAGATCAGATATGAGTATAAGTTTTATTTAGGAGATTATAGTGACTAAGATGCTGTTTCAAACAAGACCAGATGAAACAAACCAGACAAACAGAATTCATGATTTATTTAACATTTGAATCAACTTTAAAAGAAGAGCTTGTTATGTTTGGCAAAAAAAAAAAAGTTTATGTGAAAGTTGAAAACTAGAGATTAAAAACATACTGGATACATTCAGATTCAGGTGGTACTAACGTTAAAATCTAAATGGTGAAGCTGATTATTTAATTATTTAACATAAAAAATAAAGTTAATATTTGTTAAATATAATTTAAACATTTGAATTACATTTCAAAATGAACATTATATAAAAAATACTGTTCAGAATTTTGAAAAACTGATGTTTAGAAGTAAATTTTAAAGCAGACTCTTAGATCAGGAGGCGGATGGTCATTCAAAAGTTTCATGGGACAGGATTATGCTGCTTTAGATTAAAAATCTTTCGATTAATCTGTGCAGTGTAGAGCAGTTATTTACACTCATCTGGATAAGTTTAACTTGAAAAAACAGTTTAATTATGAATGTTTGGCTCATTTTAAAACATCATCAGACGTGAAAGGAAAACAATAGACTCAGATTTGATTACAGACTCATATTTATTCACGTTCATTGGTCTTAAAACATCGGACAAATAAGGAAACTGAAAATAAAACACACAAATTAAAGTTCAGGTAATCTTCTAAAGGGAACATTTCATCCTTGGACAAAGTTAAAGAATGAACTTTTTATTATTACTGACTCAGTTTTAGTCACAGTCAAACGTCTTACAGACACCCAGAGCCGGAAGTGAAGTCTGCAGGTCCAGAGGAGCTGTCCGGAGCGGCGCGGTGCTGAAATCTCCACCAGCTCAGCCGAACCACACCTGACCAAACAATTAAAGGACATTTCTGATCCAGATGTGGCCGCAAGAAATATCCTTTAATTGTAAAACCAGGTGCAGCAGTCGTCGATTCTGGCTCCTGCTGAGTCCCTCACGGGTCGGTCATTCACCTGGAACAAAATCACGGGACATGCCAGTGACGTCACGTTCTCATCATCAGTCAGAGACTAGAGGACACGGAGACCGGACGGGGTGAGATCCCTTCGGGGTGTTGCGTCCGGGGGTGTAGCTCCGCTTTTGCTGCAGGGGATCAGTGTGAAAACTCCCCCATATCACCCCCTCCCCACCTCCGCCCACCCCACTCAACCCTGCACTCCTGCTCCAGATGTGTCTACCCGGTGTTCCTTCCGTTTTCGAGGTTCCCGAACGTTGACAGCAGCTTTTAGGCACAGAGCGAAACGGAAACGGATACCCTGCGCTGTCCTCTGCCAGACTTCTGAACATGTGTTGGATGAGGACGCAGATGGGAAGAGAAGCCTGACATAAAGGCTGGATTAGATCCGTGCGCAGCGCGTAACGAAAACCTCTCCAAGGTGCTGTCGGAGACGAAGCGCTAATGTTTTACTCTGCAGACATGCCGCCACTCTTCACAGAACACCTTCCACTGATGGAATCAGGCTGAAAGATATCCGCCCTCCTTTTCTCTTCCCATCAGCAGAGATATAAATGACACAAAGACCAAATGCTCCAACATTTACGCACGGAAACGGGAAACGGAACAAGAGTGACGCGACGTGTCCGCAGAGTGAATCCGACATGTCAGAGCTCTCTGGTTCCTCTGTACTCATTAAGTTTAAGTTTCAAAAGCGATCATTGCGCGAGGAAGTGTCTGTAAGTTCATCACCGGCACGACAACCCGGTCCTTCTGTCTCCGCATCCTCCCCCCAGAACCTACCGACAAACCCCGGGGCGTTAAAAACTCCGCGCCGCTCAGTTCGCCTCGTCCGCGGCGCGCTCCTGCTCCCATCATCCATCCCTCATCCCTCCATCTCTCCATCTTTCTCCATCTCCATCCCTCGCCTCCTTTCTCCGGTCCGGCTTCCAGCGCCGTAGATAGATGCTCTGCAGTCACGTGGGTCGGACGAGAGAGACGGATAGAGAGAAAGGAGGGAGGGAGGGAGAGCGCGTCCCTCCTCCTGCTCCTCCGCAGTTTGCAGTGTGTGATGTCTCAGACTCAGAGGTAGAGAGTCAGAGCTGCTCGTCCGGCGGATCTCAGCCTCTGAAACAAACCCCCGGTGTCTCCTCTCATCCTCCCCCTCTCCCCCTCTCACCTACCCAGCTCGGTCTCTCTCCGGAGCCCTGGGAGCTTCTCTTTCTCTCTGTTTCTGCCCTTCTTCCTCCTCTCGACTCCGGCCAACACTTTCAGCTGTAGGATTTAGTTTTCTTTTCCTTCGTGGAGGTTTCTCCCGACACTTTTTCCCTTCTGCCGCTTTTACGCACCGAGGCTCGGTTCGGATTTCACTGACAAGAACCCCCAGAATCGGCGAGGTGGATCGGTGGATGCGCCTCTTTGGCTCGGACTGGAGATGGAAATGCTGATATTGTTGTTTCATTCCCTGTGGATATTGCAATGCAACACAGTGAGGGCCGACTCCATCATCCACATCGGTAAGACACCGAAGCGGCTCGTTTCCTCTGGTTTGCTGCGCAGGGCTTTGGCTACAGAGATTCGGGCTACTGAGAGCAGGGACGCAGGAGGCTGCTGGGCTGGAGGGAGGATTTGTGTTTAGGGAGAGTTAAAGTTAATGCGCTGGTGTCCAAACATCTCCTCACTCGTGCAGAAAGAAATCGGACTCACACTGATTATTATTCTGATCTGTGGCAGAATATAAGAGGCTGTTGCGTTTAGGCTCAGACGCACCTAGAGCGGAGCAGTGCGCCCCGCAAAGTGTTGCGTTATTCACACATCCATTCTCGTCCATCCATCCCTTCTTTCCTGGAAGAAAACCTGAAGCTGGTTCCAGAAACCGGTCCGTTGTGGATGTTTTAGAGGGTTTCACTCCATCTATCCATCCTACCCCTACCTCCCTCCCCCACCCTCCTCTCTCACCCCTCTCTCCTCTCTCCTCCCCTCTTCTATAAGCGTGAACTTTGAATTGGACGTGAGTGAAATGTTAATCAACTCCAGCGGGAGAGGAGATGACAGAGGGGACAAACGGCGACTGTTCGAGCCGAGAGACCAGCAGGCCGCTCCGCCTTCATCTAACCACATCTCACTCAGGCTGGTCACTTTTTAGAGACACCCCCCCCCCCCCTTACACACACACACACACACACACACACACACACACACACACACACACACACACACACACACACACACACACACACACACACACACACTCCCACTCCCCAAGTTTAAAGAGGAGGGTGTCTGAAAGAGAAGAGCACACACTTGGAGATGCATACGAACTTGGAAAGATTCCGCTTCTCTCAGCTCTGACATCAAGTGTGGTGTGTGTGTGTGTGTGTGTATGTGTGTGTGTGTGTGGGGTGGGGGGGTGTTCAGATGCCCTGCAGCTAAGAGCTTCATACCGGGTCGGTGACAGCACTGCGGTGGCAAGTAGGGAGGAAGAGGAAAAGGAAGGCTGCGGAGGCTGTCTGCTAAAACAAATCCCAAGTTTCTGTGAGCCCAGAACTTTCTAATTATCTGGGGATGAAACATCTCTGACATGTTGATTGTATTCGGCCCTGCAGACCTCCAAAGGAGCATTTTGCTGCATGATAACAGAACATAACAGATAATCTCACAACACGGACAGCCAGAGATGAATGGATGAATGCACAGATGGATGGATATCAGTGGCCCTCAGGGGGAAATCAGCATTCAGCTGCGACAACACAAAACAGTGATGTGGGATTATTACAAACACAGAACAGTAAATACATCAGAGCAGGGGGAGAGGGAGCCGACACCAGCAGACAGCTGGTTGGAGCTCTTAGATGATCTATGCGAGATTAAAGAGGAGAATATCAGCTGGTAGTGAAACATTGTGTTCTTTAGATCAGACTGTTTCAGGTCAGAATACGCTGAAGGGTCCCCACCTGCAGAGGGACCTGTGGTAACCAAGTCACAGCCACACAAATAGGTGCGAGGGTGAAGAAAACATCTGGCACCAGCCAGCTGGATCCCTGCAGCTCCTGATAAAATGACTCAGCCCGTGGTTCAGAGTAACATGGAAACAGCAGCAGGAAGCTGAAGTCGGAACCTAGTCTGTATGCAGGTGGATGCTTCAGATCCAGAGCTCCCTCCTTCTCAGTGAAACCATTTTACAGCTGGAAATGAAAGTCTTTGGTCTGTGGCTTTGTTAGCTGATTACTGTGTGCATTCTCCTTCTGCTGCAGGAAGACAACTTAAAAATGTTCACGGACAGCTCTCCGGACAAGAAGTGATCAAAGATGTTATGTTCCAAAAGTTTTTGGGAATTTACATCTTTCTCACTGTCTCCTGTAGTATTAAAGGTGTGGAACACTGAAAACCATTTATTAATGATTTTTTCTGATTATAATCAGTCACTCTGAGTTTTTCATGCAGGCTGAACATGAAAATAGTCTCCTACACCTACCTCCTGCATTAGCTTCTGATAGAAAATAGATGGTGAAACTCTAGGATTAAAAAAGCCTGACAGATCTACATCACACTGTCACTTAACATTCATGGACTCACACATCTTGACTTGTGACTGGGAAGGCTGTTGTTAGTTTAACGTCTGGGAATCAGCACGCAACGTCCCGACCAGCAGAAGCTAATCGCTAGCATTAGCAACTCCACCACACAGCAGAACTCCTCCAGGCTTGTGTTATTTGTGGAGATAAAACATCAATGTTGCAGAGCAGTCAGTGGTAGAGTCGTGTTGCTGTTATCCAGCGAGATGTCCAAACATCAGGAAATAAGACTCCAAAACCTGCAGTCTGAAGCTCAGCTGTGATGTGGGCAACTTTTAGGTCAGAGAAACGGTGCACCGGTGTTTTTCTTCCCCAGTGTACAACATACAAGGCATTGATTCACTGCAAATGTATTGATTAAACAAGTGTTCCACTCCTTTACCATTGCATTAGTTAAACAATGCAAATTTATCATTATTATTATTATTATTAATAATAATAATAATAATAATAATAATATAATAAAATAAAATTAATAACAATAACAATATTAATAATAAGGATTTTTTCCCATTTCCCTCGGCCTGAATCGACTCTGACTGTTGTTGGGTCTATTTTATACATAAATACCAACATAAATAATCACACAGAACAAGTAATGTTTTTTACGAAAGCTTTGCAAAGGAGAGGAAACCAACACATGAGCACAAACGCGATGTCCGAGCTTCACTCTGGCTTCTTCCTCAGCACAACTTCCTTTTATTGAACATAGCAGACAAAGGAGTATTCACATGTCATGAGATACCTTTTCACATGATACTATAACCAACAGTGAATGTATGGAGTCACAGGATAGTGTGACTTGCAGTAAATGTATGGTGTATTGTTCAGTCAGAATCTTGTGATTCTGTAAGAGACTGAGAGAAGTGTTCCAATCTCATGCAGTTTCAGTCATAGGTATAGAAACAAGTAGGTCACTTAGTTTCTTAAGATCTTCATCAAACTGGTAAAACAAAAGCTTTAAGACAAAACACACATATTATGAGATAAACTACTATTAAAAATCCTAACATTCCCTCCTGATTTATCGAATAATATGTACATACAAATGACTCATAACATCAGTTAAACACCACTTGAACATTCATTTTTCGGTGCAAACATCATTGGAGGTCACTTTTTAGAGAATTTAAAATTGTAATATCAGGTTCAGGAAGTTCTTCAGTATGTAGCATTTGATATTGAACAAAAGTATTAGTTATCATTTTACTCATATGAGACTTGACACAGGGCATGAACACATGTTGTGAACACACAAAATAGGATAAGAATAACTGTTAGGGGAGTCAGGCTCTTCAAAAAGCATCTGCCATCAGGGGCCTGAAATAAATTCAGGAGAACAAGTCTGTCGGAGATGCCCCTGGTGTGGCTTTTTCTATGTAGTGTTGTAGCACGGTCAAGTTCTTGTAGGACTTTGTAGATATTTCCTTCTTCCGAGGTGTCATCTGGGATGAAGTGTATAGCAGGTTTCTTCAGTGCTTGCAGACTCTTCTGGTAGATACAGTGAGACGATTCAATTTGAGTCTGTTCTGTAACACCATCTAGCACACTTTTGTCCTCTCGATGATAATTCAGGTGATATGTTGAAGTATGGCAACTCTGATTTCCACGTGGCGTCTCACTTCACTAACCCCAATTTGTGGAGTCAGGGCTAGCACCAAACTTTGTCCCTCGGCTCTTCTGGGATTTGGAGCTTCTCTTACATCTGGAGGTTGTGTTGTTATTCAGACATATTGCATACGATATGTTAGACTTGCACAGAGCTCGACGTTGGGTCACACTTTTCCTGACAGTGTCACATTATAAGGCCTCAGCCACTTGTCTGTGATGAGTTTAGCAGATGCACACACACATAGCAGTTGGTAAAGTTGGCTAGGTGTGCAGTTGTGTTCATCAGTTGCCATCAACCGTTGGTTGCGTAGGCATGGGGATATTCCTTATGGGAGCCCCTGTAAAAAAAAAACCTGTCTTCTTCTTCCTTGTAAGCTGTCAGTATCGTTGTCACACAGGAGGTTTTGTTATAGGTCATTGACTTCCCATATAATGTAAGTTGATGAGAAGATTTGGGCATCACTGAACAATCACTGTTGTTCGTCATCGTTTCCATCATCTTGACATATCTCATCCATAAATTCATGTCATTTGGGTGTTCCCACCATATTGGTGTAACCACTTGTTTATCTGTTGGTTCACGAGTCTCTGACCTCGTGAATTTTCAGTGTCTTTGCCATGTTGCAGGAAGTACAAGAGAATGCATGCTACAGCCACAGCACAGCCAAGAATCCACCACTTCTGGTGTGGAGTTCCCATTGCTGCTCAGGTTACAGAGCCCCTGGAACACCTAAGAAGTAATGTGAGCAGGAAGCCTCTGGAATCTTCACTGACATTGAGATGACCTGCCCACTATAAGGACAAGCCCCCTTTGAAGTCAGACTTTGCCTCCTGACCACGGTCTAGGTGTCAGGACGTTCTGTACCTTAAAATGGCTGAGATGGATCCAACCTGCGTCTTTCGGTGATCTTGACTTTTATTGGTGTCATCAGAACTTGGTATATATGGCCCCTCCTACTTTGGACTGGACCAGTTCTTGCGTTTGATAGCTTGATGACAACCCACTCTCCTGGTTTTAGGTGTTATGGATCCTGTGAAAAAGACAGAACCTGGAGGCAGTAAATTTGCATTTGACACATCTGTACTGCACAAAACATTTCTCATGTAATCAGCTAACGTAACTTGCTCTGTAGCTGTGTCTAGGTCTTTAGAAAATGTGGGCAGACGAAAA
>SSNS01000830.1:75895-113980 GCA_006937985.1 Aphyosemion australe
TTTTTTTTTTTTTCCAACCATTTCTATTTTGCAACAGTCAGTCAGGCATACAAACACGTAAACTAACAAAACGGGACAAACAATATTCCACAAACACAACAAACCTAGAAATCACACTTTCTTTGTTTGTAGTTAGTGCTAGGACACAAAACTACGAGACTTAGTTAACCATGTTGGAAGGTAACGGGACTCTCAACCCAAAAAGTGTGTATTTTGTTGGATTCGCCGATCACAACTGGATTTTCAACCCTGAGACTTTATTAAAAATTACGCCGATTTTTAAAAGGACTCTCAACCTATTTTATAACGCACGCCGGCAGTTAAGGGACATTTTAAACCCAAACACAAGTTTTTGTTAGGTGCGCCGACCTAATCAGGATTACTTAGAACCTGGGCCCAAAACAATTAAACAGCTCTTACTTGATCTGGTGATGATGGTTCAATTGATTTCCGTCAATCCGCCGTTGGCAAAAGGAGCAAAACGATATCGCCGGCCTGAAAAGGAACGCCACCTCTCAGGTCTTTGTTTCAGGTCCTTTTTGACTCTGTGCACGTGCTGTCGGCGCGTCTTCCTCCCTCTGTCAGCGAACGGGTATGTTGGAAATCCCGGACGAGCCCCCAAAATGTTGGGTCTATTTTATACATAAATACCAACATAAATAATCACACAGAACAAGTAATGTTTTTTACGAAAGCTTTGCAAAGGAGAGGAAACCAACACATGAGCACAAACGCGATGTCCGAGCTTCACTCTGGCTTCTTCCTCAGCACAACTTCCTTTTATTGAACATAGCAGACAAAGGAGTATTCACATGTCATGAGATACCTTTTCACATGATACTATAACCAACAGTGAATGTATGGAGTCACAGGATAGTGTGACTTGCAGTAAATGTATGGTGTATTGTTCAGTCAGAATCTTGTGATTCTGTAAGAGACTGAGAGAAGTGTTCCAATCTCATGCAGTTTCAGTCATAGGTATAGAAACAAGTAGGTCACTTAGTTTCTTAAGATCTTCATCAAACTGGTAAAACAAAAGCTTTAAGACAAAACACACATATTATGAGATAAACTACTATTAAAAATCCTAACAACTGTTATAGAGTGGATCACATGCGAAGCGGCAAGGACATGGAGGCCCTCAGGCACACCCAGAAACCCCATCCCAAGCCATCCAACCAATCTGGATCAGCCACCACAAGCATGGAGTGCCTCCCATATAGTTTTCCCTCTATTCCTTTTTACAAAAAAAAAAAACAAGCAAACAATAAAATAAATGTGTGTGTGTGTGTGTGTGTGTGTGTGTGTGTGTGCGTGCGTGTGTGTGCATTCAAAAGACATGGCATGCAAGTGGAGGAGAAATTAACAGATGTGTGCTATGTTTGTCCTTTAAATATGTATTATATGTATGTTTATTTATGTCTGTTGAGGCAGCAGTAGCTCAGGAGGTAGAGCGGGTTGTCCAGTAATCGGAAGGTTGCAGGTTCACTCTTGCCTGAAAATGCTGCTGTGTGTCCATAGGCAAGACACTTAACCCGCCTTACCTGCTGGTGGTGGTCGGAGGGACCGGTGGCGCCAGTACTCAGCAGCCTCGCCTCTGACAGTGCGCCCCAGGGCAGCTGTGGCTACATTGTAGCTCATCCCCACCAGCGTGTGAATGTGTGCATGAATGGGTGGATGACTGATTGTGTTGTGAAGCACCTTGGGGGGTTGTAGAACCCTAAGAAGGCACTATAAAAAATGCATGCCATTTATGTCCTCTTCCTACTATTTTCACTTTTCAGTATTTGTATTATAAGCTATGTAGTGTGGTACATGGTAAAGCTGTGTAGTGTTGAGCCATCCCCTCATTGTGTCAGGGAGCAGGACAGGACTAGGAGCCACCCAGGGACCACCACCTTCTTCAACTCATTCCATCAGCCAGTGTGGGTATGACCACCAAGTCAGATATGGGAAGAGCAAACGATGGAGTAATGTCTGATAGAATCATAGCAATGAGAATATGTGTAATAGTCATATTTTAATATTAGTGATGGGGTGTGTATTGGTAAGAATTTGGTGATACGATACAATTCAGGGGAGACGATACCATATTATTCCATTTTTATTGTGAAATTTCATTTTTCGTCAGAATAAAAGTGGTCAAATCTGCTGCCACCTAGCAGTTGGAGTTTGAATTGCACCACACAACAGAAATACAGTAAATGTTTGCATGTAAAATCTCAATTTAAAAATCGATACACTGCTTCAGTATCATAACACAAAATATATCATCATCATGAGTCTTATTTCTAGAATTAAATGAGAGCCAACAAGAGTAACAGCTGGTTGCACTGCTGTTGGTAACACTGTTGCCTCACAGCCAGAAGGCCACAGGCGCACTTCTCTGTGGAGTTAGCATGTGTGGGTTTTCTCTGGTTTCCTCCCACAGAACCAAAAACGTTATCGCTTTCATTACAAGAGTCTGCCAGATGAATAAACAAAAACATAGTAAAAAAATGAGTGACAATGTTAATATGAGTTCAACTGTATGATTATAAAAGTCTTTAAAAGGTGTTTAAGACTGATCATGTAATGTTGGTGAGAAAAAAAACATAGGTTTCTGTATTGGGTGTACTTGTTGAGTGGTAATTGAGTTGGGTGAATGTGGACCAGTTCAGCAACTTTTGCAAAAATCTAAATTCTAACAAAAAACTTTCCTGTTATGACTTCTCTATGATGTGGTTCTTTTTGTTGGAAGGTGTGCAGCTTTACACCCAAGTGAGTTGTTCAGATTCAGAGAATAGTCCAATCAGTAAAATTTAGGAATTTTTTCTGTTTCTAATTTAAAAGGATTGTTTTTTGGCAATAGAGAAAAAAAAGCAAGTTTATGTCCTTATTTGGAAGATGGGCTACATTCAACGTGAGTGGTGGGGATGCAGGGAGCTCAAACTTCAGTCTTCTTATGACGAAGGGTTCTGTTTGACAGCTGAGCAGGTAAAGAAAATGTTCCCAACCAAAAACAGTAAAACAATTTGTCATCAAAATAGAAAGTCCTCCATCTTTGTTGCTTTTTTTTGTTTATAAATAAAATGCTTGAGTAGTAGGTTTTGACTTTGAGGGAAACGTGTTCCTTCATGTCCTCGGGTTTTGTTGGTTTGTGGATTTTGTGATGACGAGCCCCTCTTTAGTGGATTCTGTTCAATAGGCTCTAAATTATGGATTTCATTACTTCTTCAGCAGCTTTATGCTCACATATTTTAGGTTTGCTGCGGTTGCCTCGGTTCTTTGTCCACCTAAGGGCAGCATGGCGGTGACAGAATAATCAGTAAGCTGCAGACTTTTTTATTTTGGAGAGTTTGTTGCCTTTTAGCTGAAAGCTGATTCAGCTAAAGCTGAAAGATGTGCATAGAACACAGTTTTTTATTTTAATGACTTCAGCCTAAAAGCATCATTTCCTCCTAGTTGCTACAGTAATTTCTCAGATTTTAAACATTTGAAAGCAACACACTGAGTTGATCTCCTTGCCCACGATTGTCACAGTCAAGGCCCAAAGGCTACATTTGGCCTGTGTAACAATTGTAGAGTTTAAAGAAACACTGCTAAACTACAACTCCCAAAATGTGCTGGGGCAGGCAGCACTGTCAGAATCTCTGTTGCTTCTCATTTTGTTTAAAACATAGAGCCAAAATCACACCAGAATGTTCTCGCAGTGGAGATGGGAGAAGTAAGTTTAAACATATAAATAAATGAGTCTGATGCTGATGTAATCGTAACATCTGAGCATGAGCTGCAGGATTTTTTTGTTTTGCAGCAACATTATGATTTGCTTGTCCATTACAAGCTGCTCAGACGTTCTCTGAATTTACCAGAACAGAAACTCATCTAAAGGATCTAAACATCTCACAGATGCTTATTTATCCAGTCTGGAGAACTTGATGATGTCAGGGTCTGGCTAGGACTGAGCAGGCAGAAGCGTGAGTTTGGGTGTGGCGTGGTGTTATGACCCAAGCGTGGAGTGACTAGCACTGGGTTGGACAGACACAGTTAATATAGGAGCGGTGGTACGCAGCTTGAAAGGGAAACGAGAGCGTGTGGTGGTTCCAGAATAATGAAAAGAGACTTATGGAAAGTTGACAGGTATGGAAAGCTGACTGGCTGGACTGGAAAGCTCTGGACAGAGTTCTACTGGAATGACTGGAAAGAGTTCAGCTGGAACGGTCACCGAAACGTTGATTGAGTCCTGGACAGAAGCCGAGCACCCCCCAACATAGTCCCGGGCCGACGACGTGGGCAGGAAGCCAGGTGTGGAGCATGCTGGGAAGTGGAGTCCAGAATCTGGTTTGAGTGTGATGGAGGCTGGTTGATGGAGCTCTGGGGCAGGTTTGGGTCTGAGGTGGAGGAGTTCTGGGGTGATTGGGCATGAAGTGGCGGTCAGGGAGCCAGAACCATGACAGATGACCTCCAGCTGGGGGGGTGGGGGGTGGGGGGGGGTTTGAGTGCATATTGCTTCGCCTGCGTACTGTCCTTGTGGGGGGGGGGGTCATTCTGTAGGTGTGGCACTGGAATTTCAGCCTATGGAAGGGAAAACACTGTCTCACTATTGCCAACAGTACACATAGTGTGCCTACCGTTGGTCTGGAAGGTGTAAAATGGCATGATGCAGGCCCTTCAAGTTATTCTCTCCTCATGGAAATGACTTTTTACACATAAAAGTGTCTTAATGATTAAACTACGAACAGTTATCGGTAAGTCAAAAATAGAAAACAGATGTCATAAAAAAGAAATATAGCCTGGCATAAAAATAATAAGAAACTGATTTGGAAAGCAAAACCACATAGAAATATGCAATAAAACTCTAAAACAAAATAATCATTTTTACTAACTTCAGTTTCTTTCAAGTAGTTTTTCAGCTAATCATGAATCACCTGTGTGATCTACCTCATAGTTGTGGTGACTTCACTGGTTTGAGACTGGACAGGTGTGAAGTTTACCTGAGCAACATGTTTTATTTAGCCTAGAAATCTAGACAGACAGTAGCAAAAACAAGATGATTTTGTCTGCATTTCAGTCTAGCCATGCTCCATTAGAACCACCGCAGCCCCGAACAGTCAGGTGCCTTGCCAATTACAGTCCTCTATCAGTTTGGTGGGCGAGACGTTACTGCAGCTGAGTGGAACAACTAAGATGGGGACGGCTCATTTGAAACGGCTTTGGCATCAACTTTGGACTATTTAGACGTGGGCTTTTCTTTGAGTCAAGAGCAGATAGAGGTACTTATGAGTCCTTTATTTAAAAAAAGGATGTATTTGCGTCTTCTTCAACAGAGTATGGCGTTCTGCCCTATTGACTGACATCTGTAGCGGTGAGTACATCACGTTGTTCGTTGTCCAATAGCATGAGGAGACAGTTTGAAAGACAACCATAGATTCTGCCCCACGACTGAGTTCTGTCTATGGGTCGTGGCCAGACTATATATTCACATGTATAGGATGGATTACCAGGCTAGGTTTTATTGGCTCCTCAGTGAACATGCAGTGAAAATGGGCTGAAGCTCCGTCACCTCCTCTGAGCCAAGGAGCTGGTGCTGCTCGGCTGGATTCAGGGACTCTGTTGTTTCCTTCAGCCTGTTGACATCCTGACTGACTTGGCAGCAGAACACAACTGAACCCAGATCAGAAGTGACAGTGTTTCAACCTCGGCCCAGAACCTCCCCCCCGCCTGAGCATCTGTCTCGTCCAGCCGTGTTGCTGATCGCCGGTGACATCTCCCGGTTTGTTTGTCTCCTCCTCTCTGCTCCCCCAGGAGGATCAGTGGCAGGAGGGGAAGTTTGATGGGAGCTGGTGATGGAGGAGGAGGAAGAGGTGCTGATTGGTGAAAGAGCTGATCCACAAGAAAACATGAGGGCTGGACCTTCATACAACCTCTGACCCAATTTGCTGCATTCACGTGCATCAGTGGTGAAAAATCCTGCACAGTCAAGGTCCGAAGTCGGCGAAATTTCATCTGTTAGGATCACAGCAGCAGCTGCTTTCTCTAATTAGTTCCACTCCCGGTTCTTTGGTTGAATGTGCACAAAATTAGTAAAAACAGCTGCTGTAGTTTTATTTGTGCCTGGAAAGAAAACCAGAGGTCGAGGAACATCAGGAGCAGAATCAGAAACAGAAACATCAAACTGGAAGAAACTAGACGTTGGTTCTGCTTAAATATCAGATGTGTGGTTATCAGTCTGGCATATTCAGAATATTAGACGCCCTCGGGTTTATGAGAACACGTTTTAGGTCAGATTTATCATGAAACGCAGACACACAGCAGGACATCACATCTAAAGACACCAAACAGAGAATCTTTACCAGGAACAGAAAGTTGTTTCACATCAGTCACATTTTGTAAGGAAAACATCCGTCTGATTAATATCTGTTTGTTCTACTTTTGCAAATTCCAGGTGAAAATGTGTAAAATTCAGTGTTGTCAAACCCATGCTAAGAAGACAAAGCAAATTAATTAACAAAAAAATAAAAAACTTGATGATTTACAAATTATTTTGAACAAATAGCCAAATATTTTGGGAGTGACTCAAACATTAATCATCTCAATGTTTTCTGCCTCCGGTTTTATGATGGCATTTTGCACAAACCACAGACTGTTATGAGGTTGATCGGGTGGGTTACAGTTAATTACAAACTTCCTCGCCCCTGCTGAATTTGTGAAGAAGGCTTCAGGACACCCGGTAAAGTCCAGCAATAGGACCATCTCCTGAGGTGGATCCAGTTGTGCTATCACGGCACCACCGGTCTAGAACTTGCTCAGGAACTGTAGCAAAGGTGTGAGTGCGTCTGCAGCAAGGTGAGGAGAAAACTGAAGGGCAGCAAAGTAACCACTTCTCTCCAAAAGAACTGACTGATGTTCTGCTAAAAGACCAGGAATTAGACTGCTGAGAACAGAGAGGAAGACGTTTCACTTGATAAATTCTCCAACCATCCAAGAGCAGTTTAATAGTGAGTCTTTTCCAGTTGAGGAACAAAACATCAACATCTTGGGTCTAGTTCCGGAAAAATCCAATTTGTTGTGGTTGATCCTCAAGACGCTAGTGGGCAAGCAAAACCTCCCAAAAAGTCCAAGTATTGATTATGTGGGAGTGGGCTGCTATCAGACCTGGACCAGAAGGTGGCTGTTCCATTAAAACAACAATGCTGTAGATGTTTATTATTCACATCAACCTTATGTGTTTGTCAGCATTTGGGGGTAATGCCTGTAATTAAATCTCAGTAATTATAGAAATATCTGACAGAAGCTAACACTGGTGTCATTCTCTAAAGTTGCGTCTACCCTCAGCTGTTCATTCAGACAACAACACTATAAAAACAACATGGCAGCACTGACTCATTTCATTGTTTGCTGTTAAAAATGCGTGCTCCTGTTGACTTTATAGGTGCATTTTAAATCTTTCTCCTGGTGTTGATGATCTCAGTGCAATAAATTCAGACACAAAACTTTGATCTATTCTAAATAAATCAGGTAGTGAGAAGAGCCAGCAGCGAGTACACCTGAGTGGAGTTTGGATCTGTCTGGTTTCTGAAAGCTCAGTGTTCGCCCTGCTCTTCGGTCTCCATGAGCTGTTCAGGGAAACGTGTGTCTCTTTAATCTGTAAGTGTAACTGTGAACGACTGACCTGGGAACAGGGATAATTAGAGAGTTAGGAGTGATTTTTATTGTAACCACATCGTAAAGCTGAAACAATGAACCACAGGAAGTTGGACAAATCAATCAGGTCTCTGAGGAAACCCATAAACAGCCCATTTAGTTGTCTTATTCTCCTTTCTCCTTCAGAGTGATTGACTCATGCTGGTCCAGCTGGACCTTCAGAATCTTGAAGATACGGGTGAAGATAAAAGCTGTAACTGATGACAGCAAAATGTCCTGAATGTGTGAACCTTCTGGTAGTAAAAGTGTTGCTATCCGCCCACCTGAAGGCGATCCTGATCTGATTCACTTTGCAGCTCTTGCTGTCCCCTGTGGGCTGTTTTCTAGGTCTGAAGGTCCCCTGAATGCCCCTCAGGCCAAACGGATAACAAGTCACTTCTTATAAAGAGCCTGAGGAGGAGAGATTACCTCATCCCATGAGCCAGGCAGCTGACGAGGGATGATTTACGACTCTGCTGTGGTGGCTAGCAGAAGGAGAGCCTGCTTATCCCCTGGCTGGTTGTGGAAAAGCGAGCTCGAACTGCAGGAATCCAATCTGTTGAGGCTGGCAAAGCAAATGAGCAGCTGCGGCCTTTTCTCGCCCCGCTGCTAAATAAGATAAACTAACCCAGTTAGGAACAACGCAGAAGGCTTCCTGCGCTCTGAGTGGAGGCTCAGCCACAGCGTTTACCTACAGCACCTGCACACACAAAGCCAGCTCATAAGGCTCCGGACCCAACAAATGTAGCATGTCGCGGGGTGTTTGACCCTAAAGAAGCAGTGAAATACTCAGAGAAGCTGTGTTAGTGTTCCTGGTAATTTGCAGAGACAAGCCCGTGGGCTGAGAGAGCAGCAGGCTAGGAAACAGCCTAATAACAGCTTTCTGAAACCTGCTCCTACAGGTTTAGTTCTAATCTAGAGCATTGCTGAATCTGTGTGTGACTGATGATTTTCTGTGAGTGGAGCCGCTGAACCATTAAACCAACATTAGACAGTAAAATCTGATCGTATTAAACCCGTTTGTTGGTGAGTTTTATAAACTTTATTGCAGTTTGCTGATGAACAGATCTGTGTTTAACAGACTCATTCAAGTCATCAATACCTCTGTTACTGGCAGCAAAGAAGGTCATTAAACCTGCATCTGTCTTTATTCTGAGTTAGAATCACACGTTTAATGACCCTCAAACGTCAGTTTATTTACAACTTTCACAGTCTGCTTCCAGCATGTTTCCTGCATGTTTTAGATCATGAACACAGCTGATTGTTTTGATTTAGTGATGAATCGCTGCTGTAGACACTAATGAAGGCTGAGGAGACATTTCAGCAGTTAGATTAAGGTGTTAAAAAGACGAACGCACAGCAAGGAGATACGTTTTACTTTTGGATCTACTAAACGGACACTAGGGGGTGCTAAAAGCAAGTCAAAACTGCCAAGTGTGCCTTTAAGGCCTGCAGACCCTCTGATTTTGTTAATTCCTATCATAAAATATAAGTTCAGAAGGGAGCGGGATTTCTCTTTCAAGTTCCCTCTCTCTGTAAGGCAGAAATCTTCTCTGGTCAGGTTCAAGACTGACCTGAAAACACATCTTTTCTAGCTTTTGGTTGTTTAATGCCTATTTTTTGTCTTTGCTTTCTGAAATGTATTTTACTGTTTTATGTTTTACCTGTACAGCACTTTGGTCAGCTGACAAGCTGTTTTTAAACGTGCTTTATGAATTCATTGGACTGGATTGGAGAATCCTCAGGAGCACCAGAGCGACTGAAACGTTTAACTCATGTTCTGCTGAACGTTTGTTTGCATGAATGTTTTAATTAATGTTGTGACTTTAAAACACAGTCACTTTGTTAAGTTCAGGGCTGAAATTATGGGAAAATAAATGTATTGAAAAAGTTTTCACAACAAAAAAAAAGTTAATTGATTTATTGATTTATAATTTGTTTGGTTTGGTGACCTGGAGGATCATCCCACTTCTCCCCCTTTGTTTAACCTTATTTTCTTCTGCAAACATCCTTCAGCGTTGGTGCTTCCTGCTGCGATGAAACCGAGTGGTTTTCATCTCCTCTGACGTTTCCTCTTCATCAGCTGCTTTTTGTTGGACCAACAGAACCAGGGGTGACTGTAGATCTTCTGTCTGTCCTATTATCTCCTGAGTGGAATGAATCTGGTTTGTTTTTAGCTTAGCTGGTCGACTGAGTGACTAATTTCAGCAGATGCACTTTTCATTTGTGTGATGGTGATGAAGGTGAGGAGTTGGCAGTCAGACAGGAGGAAGAGGAGCATCTTGTGAGAGGATGAAGATGATTGGGTTCAGTTTCAGACTGGTGTAGCTGATGATGTCCGACAGCAGAAACAGATCTGGTCCAGATCTCTAGTTATGAAAAATAAATCCACAAACATCTGTTGTTGGTGTTTTAAACCTCCACAGTGCTTCACTTAAACATCTTCTGAATGAGGATCAGAATAATTCAGATGAATAATATTCTGTTACATTTCTGCACCTGGACCGGCCAACAGCAGATTTTATTTCATATCCCGACTGATTATAACCTGCCAACTGGAGCCTTTCCTCTGTAATCGACCTTTATCGGAGTGGGTGGAGTTTATGATGAGTGAGACTAAACAGCAGTTATGTGTTTGGGTCACATTAAGCTTCATATAATTAAAGCCGGCATGGCTGATAAGTTCAGCTATACCACCATCATGTCTTTATGGTTTCATTTTCATCTGCCAGATCAGAACCTTTTGAAGCGGTTCTGATCAACAGTTCTCCAGCATGTTTGCAGATTTTCACCCAGTTGTAGTTCTTGCACCAGAACATTTTCAGAGATTTTGTTTTTGGTTGAGCCATTGAACTCCGACCTCTGAATCATTCAGACATAAAACAATTATAACTCAAGGGATGAGCCAAAATGGTCTTGATACAGAACACACACTTGAACTGACCTGTTTTATATGGATCTTTAGGTTTTAGGTGCATTCAGCCCATTTCAAAGTTAAAGTCCCAAGTCATCATCATCACACACTGGTGAAATTACATCTCCGCATTTGACCCATCCCCGTGGTGGGGAACGGTGAGCTGCAGCTGTGGCCGCGCTCGGGAACTATTTGGTGGTTTAAACCCCCCAATCCAACCCCTTAGTGCTGAGTGTCAAGTGAGGAGGCATTGGGTCCCATTTTTTCAAAGGCTTTGGTATGACCCGACCGGGAATCGAACCCTGATCTCCCAGTGAGCAGACTAACAAAGAAAACTTGTTGATTAATTCGTCCTTTTTCATTTAGCTATAATAAGTATAATAAATGCACCAACAGATAGTTTCTAATGTTCATCTTTTGTCTCTGGATTATTTTTTAAGTTGTAGTGATTTAGTCAGCCACATTATAATTTTACTCACATCCAGAACTTCAGAATATCTCTCCTACATCATTGCAACATTTATAAAGATAACCTGAAGTTAGACAGGAGGCCTTCTACTCACCTTTCAGGTACTGCGTTGGATCCCCTTCTGATGTCGTAGATTCAACAAGGTGTTGAAAACATTCATAGAGGCTCTACTGACCTGATAGCATCTCACAGTTGCTGCAGATTTGGCAGCATACTAACGAGGTGACTCTCCCATTCCACCAAATCCCAAAGGTTCAGGACTATTTGAATGTTGCAGCTGAAATTGAGACTTGTGAGACTGAGACACGTTTTTGTGTGAAGTGTAGCCTCAGTTTCCTGTTCTTAGCTGACAGGAGTGACACCTGGTCTTCTGCTGCTGGAGTCCACCTGGAGACAGGTGGTCCAGAGAATGTAGATTCTATGGTTGGAACCAGTGGTTATTTCGGCTCCTGTTGCCTTTCTATCATCTCCAGCTAGTCTGCACATTGACCTCTGAACTTTGGCCTCAACTAGTCATTATCATTCACACAACTGCTGCTCACTGGAACTTCTCTCTTTTCAGACACTTATGTAAACCCTAGAGATGGTTAGAATAGAATAGACTTTATTGATCCCACAGTGGGGAAATTCATTTGTTGTCACAGCAGCACCAATTGTTGGATCAAATCCTTGAATCTGTTTCTGAAATTCTCAGACTAGTACATCCAACATTCAAAGTCCCTTAAATCCACTTTCTTCTCCATTCTGATGTTCAGTTTGAACTTCAGTTAGTCGTCTTCACCACATCTAGCAGCCTGAAGACCTGATCTGCTGCCATGGGAATCGCTAATTAAAAATGAATGTTAACAGATGGACTTAATAAAGTGGCCAGTGAGCGGATTGCCTCTCTGTAATTCAAAGGTTGAGTGATGAGACTGATATTTGGGATAATAATGTAGACAACTTCAGTTTATGTATTTAAAAATTGAACTCAGGGTTTAAATGAATTTGAGGAAAATTATATTTGTTTGTTGAGGAAATTCATGATTAGGTTGGTTCTTTCTACCTGGAGCTTCAGACTTAATTAAACTGACTTCAGTCTCTGGTTTGGAGGGTAAAACTTCAGTCTTGCCTCTCTAGAAGTGCACCCTGTAAAGAATAATCTGTGTTCCTGCATGTGTTATTACTCCAGAGGTCTGCTACATGTGTCCAGGTTCTCAGGGGGGTCACTCACCACTGATTTACCACACTAGCAGCCTGAAAAGATAAATTACCTCTCCTGTATAAGCAATGATTAAGGTCCTAATAGGAATGGATTTTTCCATATGAGGGCGATGAAAGGATGAAGGCCAGTAAGTATAATTGGCTGTTTCTGTCGATTAACAGACCCACAGCAATCAGAGGAGCGATTGAAGGTGGAGCAAAGTCAAATGTTGTCATCCAAATATCCTTTAAAACCCTAAAGGTAGAGTCTCATGGTGGCAACCTGCAGGGTTTAAACACTAACAGTTATAGGAACATTACGTCAACACAGACCTGAGTTTGACTCAGTGTTGTGTTATGAAAAATCTGTGAGTTCATAATAAAACTTTAATTTGTGAACGGGTCACATCTGTGAGGTCCAACGGGGTTCTGGCTGCAGAACCTCGGCAGTCATCAGTGCTGAAAGAGAAGCAGCTGTGTTTGGAATAAGACCTTCAGCCAGTTGGGTTTCCTTCTTCTTAACAAATGGCTCCACATAATAAAAACTAATTTTCAATAATGTAAGGAAATAAAAAAAAACACATGTAAGCTAATAAGACATGTTTCTGTTTAAATAATGAACCAAATCTGAATAAATGCAGAACCAGGGACACTCTGAAAAACAAAATATGAAGTAGTTAAAGAAAAATGTTAAAAACAGCTTTTCAAGAATAAAGTTATTTAGAGATTAAATGGTAAATGGTCTGTATTTGTATAGTGCCTTCTTAGGGTTCTACAACCCCCCAAGGCGCTTCACAACACATCAGTCATCCACCCATTCACACACACATTCACACGCTGGTGGGGATGAGCTACAACGTAGCCACAGCTGCCCTGGGGCGCACTGACAGAGGCAAGACCTGCTGTGCACAGGCGCCACCGGTCCCTCTGACCACCACCAGCAGACAAGGCGGGTTAAGTGTCTTGCCCAAGGACACAACAGCAGCATTCTATGGGGGGAGCCGGGATCGAACCTGCAACCTCCCGATTACTGGACAACCCGCTCTACCTCCTGATGCTGCTGCTGAGATTAAAAAAAGAATTGAAACTAAACCAGTCCCAAAGTGATCACAAATATTAGATTGTGTAAATGATGCATGCAAAATATACTGGAACATACAGCATATAATAAGAATAAATGTTTTTTCTCTTTTATTTCTTTGAACTTGAATCTGGATCCAAATATATCCTCTAAATTCCTTTTAAATGATTTTAGAGTTTAGTAGATGTAGTTACCTTTATAGAAGTTCTTTGAGTTCTGCAGGGAACAAAGACAAAACCTTATACTGTATTTAATAAAATGTCTTGTTATTGTTTACTCAACACACCTAGAACCCTCGGTTACAACAAAACAAACATATCAATCAATCAATCAGTCAGTCAGTCAGTCAGTCAACCAACCAACCAACCAACCAACCAACCAACCAACCAACCAACCAACCAATCAATCAATCAATCAATCAATCAATCAATCAATCAATCAATCAATCAATCAAAAAGACCAAATAGGACATATGCATTGATGAACTGGAAAACAACGAGGTTCACTTTCTTGGGCTAAAAGTTTTTATTTATTTATTTTTTAGATTTTATTTACATTTTTATCGACATTTCAACCTTCAATTTTGACACTTCTTCCTTTTCCTTTTTCATTGGCCCTCTTATGCAGTCATAATTGGATGGCTGGGAACTTTCTACAGCTGAATGATGACAAGACTGAGATCCTCATCTGTGCTCCAGACAAGCTGGTTCCTAAAGTCAGAGACTCTCTTGGTCAGCTTGCTTCTCACACCAAACCCTCTGTCAGGAATCTTGGTGTGACCTTTGACCCAGCTCTCACCCTGGATTCTCATGTCAGTTCTCTTGTCCACTCTTCCTTCTTCCATCTCAGGAACATTGCTAAGCTGAGTCCCATTCTGTCCCGCTCTGAACTTGAGATTGTTCTCCACACCTTCATCTCCTCACGCTTAGACTACTGCAACTGGCTTTTCTCTTGTCTGAGCAGAACCTCCCTGAACCATCTACAGGTGGTCCAGAATGCCTGTGCTAGGCTGCTGACCAAGTCCTCCAAACACACCCACGTCACCCCGCTCCTCTTCCAGCTTCACTGGCTGCCGGTTAACTTCAGGGTTCATTTCAAGGTCCTGGTTCTGGTTTTTAGGGCCTTACATGGACAAGCACCATCATACATTGGTGATCTTCTCAGTCCCTACACCCCCAGCAGGTCCCTGAGGTCCATTGATCAAAGCCTACTGGTTGTGCAGCGCACCAGGCTAAAGACCAAAGGTGACAGAGATAGACATCATTCCTTTCATTTCATGAGCTCATCATCAGCCTTCCTCCACCTCTGATTCCATAGGCAATTTCTCCCTTTTCACTCCTTTTACTGGTTACGTTCCCAGTCCATTCTTAACACCAGTACCTTTCTGAATTTGCTTTTAGTGCTCTGGGTGTTACTAAAGTAAACTGTGTGCTTTTTCCTTCCAGATCTACCATGTTAGGGTCTAACCAGCATGCAACACATCTATTCAGTAATCCGCACATCTCGCCCCAAACTGACGTCTGAACCTAAAGTAGACCCAGCAGATTGGTTGACTAAAAGGCAAGGTGCTGTAGCTCTGTGCTGGTGTTGTTGGTCAAAACACTGGGCAGGAATCCCTCACCGTGACGCTCATCCAGGTTTCCTCTTCCATTATGGCTCTGTGGTGTTACTTGCTTGGTGGTGAGCGAGGAACCCTGTATCTGTCTCCCAGTCATATGGAATGGAGTCAAAGGTTGGCCAAATGGGTTGCTGGGCAACGTGAATGTGATGTTTAAATGTCAGCCCCCTAAGTACCCCTCTCACTAAGGTTGCTGTCCCTTTTATCTGGTGATGCTCAGGAGCGGGCAGCGGGTCTCTACAACACAAAGTCACCAGTCTGAAATCATTTTGCCCAATTTGTGGAGGAGATAAAGACCTTTGTTACCCGTATCAGCAAAGTGAAAGTGGAGTCATAATTATTTCATTTAACTCAAGCAAATCAGCCTGTTTGTCCTTTTGTTAGGCCTACCCTAGACTCTCTCTGTCAGTGTTTGGAGCTTAATGACTGGATGCAGTCAAACTTCCTCCAGTTAAACAAAGACAAGACTGAAGTTGTTGTCTTTGGAAATAAGGATATAGGATGGAGGCTATTGCTCAACTTGGTTCCAGAGGAATAAAAACAAAGACTCAGGTTAGAAATCTTGGTGTCATAATTATTCAGACCTGAGCTTCACTGGTCACATTAAGGCTATCAGTGTTTTATCATCTCCATCAAATAGCAAGACTCAGAGGTTTCATGTCCAGGCCAGACCTTGAGAAACTCATTCATGCGTTCATCTCCAGGCTGCACTACTGCAATGATCTTTTGGCTGCTCTTCCCCAAAAAGCTGTGAAGCAACTGCAGCTTATTCAGAACGCTACTGCTAGAGTCTTAAGCCAGCGTACACTGTGTGATTTTTAGCTAATTTTGAGCCGATGTTCCTCTTGTGCGAGATTCTTTGGTCAGGGCAAGTTTTGCGTCGTGTAGTTTACAGGGGATAACAAAAAGCTATTAACACCTCATGACCAGCTGCCAATCAGCAATCTTGTGGTCACACGGATCTCAAACATGTTTTTATCACACGTACAGTAGCAGTCAGGTTGCATCTGAGCCTTGGGTCGTACAGTGTGAGAACATGACTCAGGAGCTTTGGTCTGTGAGGAAGTCGTACAGTTTGAGATGGAGCTGAATGCTATGAGTGAAAAAGTCACACAGTGTACGCCCGGCTTTAACAAGAACCAAGAGCACCGAGCACATCACTTCTGTTCTTAAAACTCTACACTGGTTACCAGTAAACTACAGAATCGATTTCAAAATCCCTCTACTAGTTTATAAATCACTTAATGGCATTGGATCTCCTTACAGTAAATACACCCAGCAGGGCTCTGAGATCCTTAGAAAGCAGTCAGCTGGTAGAACCTCGGGTCAGAACCAAACAGGGTGAAGCTGCTTTTAGCTACTATGCTGCACACAGATGGAATCAGCTTCCTCATGAACTCAAATGTGCCTAAACTCTAGTAACTTTTAAATCAAAATAGAAAACTTTCATGTATTCATCAGACTTTGAATGAATGTTTCTATGCTGCACCTTCTGCACTGTTACTGCTCACCCTTTAACTTTGCCTTTATATTTTATTTCTTACATCTAATTGTATTTGTGTATTTAAATTTGATTTTAAAATCTGCTGTTTATGTTGTCACATTAATTTTAATTCTTGCTGATCTTGCACCTGGAAAGCACATTGAATTGCTTCTGTGTATGAAATGTGCTATACAAATAAAGCTGCCTTGCCTTAATTCTGCACTTCGCCAGTCCCTCCCTGTCCCAGCTTAAAGCTGTATTTCAGCTGGAACACAAACTCTTTTAAGATACAGGAGTGGCTGAAAACATCCTTTTGACCTCAGTGGAAGAGTCATTTCTCCCACCTCTGTTGATGGGTGTTTTCTTCAGCCTTACCCAGTCCAGCACCAGACTCAGCCTACATCGACTATTGGTCCCTGTTAAGAACGCCCCCATTCTTGATGAGAATCAACTCTCTCCCCCAAGCCAGCACCTTTACCAAACTGGACGTGTGCAGAGTCAATAATTTGGTGCATATCAGAAAGCGGAACAGATGGGTTTCATCACTCCTAACAGTCACTGATAGAACCTGCCTGGTGACGCCATTTGGCCACTAGTCCTTTTATCCCCAACACCTTATTAAAGACGTCCTTCACTTCATGCTAGGTTGAGCTGCTCACAAAGGTTCAGATAGATGTCCTTGTTGCTGTGGACTTAGCTCACGTCTCAGGGCTATTTGAAACATTCTAAATTAAAATAAAAAATACAGCTCAAATTAAATCTTTTTGCTTTCAGTTGAAACGTGTTGCACAGAAACAAATGACAAAGCACAATGAGTTCATAGTAAATAGCAGGTTTAATATCTTCTGGAATTTCTTTTGTTTCATTCTGAGAAGTAAAACCTTGTGTGTGCACCCCTACAGTCGGCAGCATGAAAGCATAATAACATCTGAGAATTTTGTCACCCTGTGAGACTCACAGCCTCCATAAAGCCTCTGTGAGATGAATAGGTGCAGAGTTTATGGTCTCCGATCTCAGAGGCAGCTAAATCTCAGAGTAAACCTGCTGCTCTCCCTGGTTTCACAGCCAGCTGGAGCTTTGGGACACAAAGCCGGGGACTGCTGGTTGATCACCTGCCAGAGCGAGAAGGAGGCTTGATAAACACAACAGCTCCAATGCATTGTTTACGCTGCTGCGGGAAATAAATTGCATTTGTTTGCTGGCTGGTGAAGTTCCCACCTTGGATGTAATGTAGAGATGTTTGTCGAAAAGGTCAGACTCACAAATCACACGTTTGTTTGGCAACTTAAACAGAATCTCCACATTTCTGTGGCTTTAATTAAATATTCATTTAATTCAGAAATGTATAATCTGACCTTAGAGGACTGGGCATTTGTGTGGAGAAAATGCCACATAATATTTCTAACTACCTCGTGCTCTGAGTCGTGTTTTTGTCACCCAGCACAGCCTGAATGGTGGTGTGAGTTTTGAATCGTACAAGGCAAAGATGTACATAAACGAGAGACTGTCATTGATAAAACCGAGGTTGCATCCTTGATACTCTACGATGTTAGCTTTAAAAAATTTAGCTGAGCTTTAAAAAATAGTTATGAAGTATTGGACTGACCATCAGACAAAGGTAGCTCACCTTGAGCCTCAAGAATCTAAGACCTTCAAAAATACCTGCTAAACTCACAGCGTCGATTTGACTTCAGCTTTGCTACAAAAATCTCTATTAAATGTGAAAAGTATGAGTTTTACTAAAAGCTTTCATCAAAAATGACTTCAAAATGCTAAATAGATAAATGCAGCTCGCCTCTCTCTTCCCATCACCATTTGGAACTGGATGAAAACAAACATCAGCATCGGTCTGTCATGATGCTGAAAAGGAAAGGAAAAAAGCAGAAGTGCTAACATTTTTGGCAAAACTGTCAAAAGAGTTCCTTTTTCTTCAGCCACTCAAACACAAACCAGAAGAAGGAGCTTCAAAAGATGCTGCTGCAAAAACACTCATGTTAGCATCGCTAATGCAGATTCTGTTACGTTTCCTTTTGTTGTCAGTAAGTAAAACATAATAATCATATAGGACACAGGACAAGTCTAATGAGCAGATTCTGGTTAGACAGCACTAGTACAGTTCTGAATATCTAAACAACAAAAAGTCATTAGGAAGTTCCAGAGAGAGTAAAAAAGCTATTTCAAACATAATGACAGCTGCAATATTATACAATTTAATAACAAATTTAATATCTACAAAAATAATTTGAAAACCTTTAAGATTTTGACAAGTGAAATGAAAACAAATAGCTTTTTTAACAACTACATTAGGCTTCTGAAATGGACGTTTCTCCTATTTTAGAAATCATCTGTGTTTATTATGAATGAAAATAACAAACTATCTCAAAGCCCAAAACACATGGAAATAAACCACATCTAACACTGGTCTTGATGATATGACTGGTAGTTAATGATGAGACTCTAATGATTTACTGACACTGATCTGATTTTTGGTGAACTGGACTGTGGATGAGCAGACAGTCGTTAGATCTGGGAGAGTAAAGTAGCTATGTGAGACCTCAGCTCTGCTCCCTAATCTGGGCTATGAGCTGAGAAGAGGAGGACCTCATGCCTGATTCACCCTTGGCCTCACAATGACTCTATCTGCATCTGAGCATAAGCACATCTGACAGGGATATTTTATGAGTGAGTAGCCAGATCTCAACAGTTTTATTCCTAAAGATGCAGAAACAACAGAAATCCTCACAAAGGAAGCCGTGTCTCTGCAGCAGGAGGATCCAGGCAGCCAGACTCTATAAGGCCCGATGGCTCTTTTATGAAAGTTTTCAAAGTCAGAGTTTCTAGAATCTGTTGATGTTTTTGTAAGACAACATGGTGATGAAGCACACTAGAGCAGAACGACGCTGTCAGAAAGCAACAGCAGGAGGTTGTTGTGAAGTAAAAATATGAGTTTTGGCATAAAATCTTTGTCAGCATGTTCCTGATGCTCCTCAGCTGTTCGGTTGTTAAAGTGGAGTGGTGTTTCTGTTAATGCACTGCTCTACAGTGTGGCCCTCTTTACTCAAGGCCAAGATGGAACAACTGTTTCATTAAAAGAATGATTTTATGACACCGCATAAAATTTAGAGAGTGGGTCCCAGATTAGTTGAGCTGGAAAACAGAGGCTTTGGTGTGTATATCAACACAACCTCTTTTTGGACTCTAATGCAGTCATTTTCCTAATTAAATTTCATTGGCAGAAGTTTTGTATCTGATTATTAAAATGCCTTTAACATGTTTGGGGTCTTGCGATGATCTCCAGAAATCAGAAATATGTCAAAAATATAATATTCCTCATGGAATAGTTTCTCTTAGGTTAAAAGCTAACACAAATAGCCGTAGTGTGTTTTTACTATATCCTCATTATTTAGCTTTTTATTTGTGTGGGTCAACATTTGGGGTCAAAGTCTTTGCGGTTTTATTTTGAGGGTGAGAAGCTAAAAAAGTCAACCACTGTTCTAGCCCTTATTATTAACTGTCCTCCAAAACATCTGATATCTGACTGGTCATCCAACATTTAAACTGCTCCTGAAAGTCATACAAACTCCACACATCATGCTGAAGAAGTTAGTATGAAATGATCATTTGTGATGTTTTTTTTACTACAGAAAATAAATAAATCCCTGCAGTCTCTCCACATCAGATGAAATGTCCTTAAACAGCAAATTGGTTTCTAGATATTCTGAGGATGAAAGCACTGACGTGCTAACGTGAGTCATTATGTCAGTTCACATGCAGCTGCTCTTATGTCCACTAGAAGTTAAGAGTTGTATAAAAATAAATCCCACATGAACAAACCACCCATGAGGTCATTTATGAGAGGTTTTCAAGTTCAGCAATTGTTTTCAGTTTTAACTGATCTGTTTGAACTACAGACCAAAGTCACAGAGCTGCAACAGTTTGGACTGAGAACAACATTTGCTAAACGGTCCAAGTCTCCTCCTGTGGACACCTGTGGTGTTCCTGGAATTTTGAACATGTGACAATTTGTGCATAACAAGGAGTTAGTGATATTTAAAATCATATTGTGATGGATTGAAAAGAAAAAGAAAAAAAATGGCCATGATAAAGACATTTTGTGAAAAGATTTAATCAGTTTCAACATAGTGTGTGTGTGTATATATATATATATAATTGTGTGTTTACCTGGTTACCAACAGCCACAGCTCCATCAGACAGACTTTTTAGGAATATCATGATTTTGTTTTGTGTGGTTTCTCTAAACATGTTAGCAGAGATTAGAATGACTCCTGAACCACAATGCCTCATCACTTGGTGTGTAATCTAATAACACTCACTATTCCAAATTTCCCCAGAAATAACTTAAACACTAAATGATTTACTAAAGCTAAAGCGTAATATTTCATGGCTTCATACCGTGTGCAGTAACAGCTCCAACCATTTCCAGTTTGGATGAAACAACTTTACTTTGTTCATTTTCCTTCTAGCAGATTTGCAAGAGGCAGTGAGGAGCGCTACATTTATGGAGGTTCGATCCTGAGCCCGCTGAATCACCGGAGGGGCCCGGGGTCCTCCTCCCCCCACAGCACTCATTATTAATTAAACCTGTTGAAGTTTAAAGCCCACAAGTCTGCAGCTGCGAGGAGAAATATAAAACTCACATCAATTCCCTGACCGTGTCTCTGACAGGCACAACAAGATTCCCTCTTAATTGAAAGCGCCTGAGTGACTGCAATTTCCAAACTGGATGATTGATTGATCAAGCCCGGAAGCTGGACGGCGTCCCCTGGCCGAGGTGCCAGGGAGGCCTTCAAATCCACCGCCATGCTGCTGCTGCTCAGACGGGTTCATTTGGAAACTCTGAGAGATGAATGAGCACAAACAGCCTGGCAAATTGAATCCTTACTCATAGGAAAGATTTTCCTAATTGTGCATGACAAATTGTCCAAACGGAAACCAGAGAGTTTAATTCACCACAGCTAGCTCGCACGTTAGCAGGTGAACTAAATCTGGAGGAGACCTGCCAGAAGCTCTTCAAATAATAATCTTCTATGTTGCAAATAAACTCTGCTTTGCTGTCACTGATCCTCCCTGTAGCTGCTTGATATAAATTAACTACAATCAGACACAAAACCTTGCTTAGTGTTCTATTTAGTGTAAATCTGTCTCAGTTCTGCTTTTATTCAAACCCAGAACTGGTCATATTTAAGCATGACAGTCCCCATTACGTCTGTGTCTTCAATATTATATTTATTGTGGTGTGTTGTAAACCAACTTAAAGGCCATTTTGGGGGGTGCTGAAGCACCCCTAAATCAAATCCCAGCACCACTAAAATTTTGAGAATTTAAAACATTTATTTTTACTATGTGTTTTTTAAAGACACTTGTAAAATCTAAAAAGCATTCAGCGCTTGGTTGAAACGTTATATTTTAACAACAAAAATGCAGCAAACCTCCCCCGCCTCAACAGTGGTTTGATCCTACTACCCAGAGTCTGGCTCTGAGCGTTTTGAGTGCTGCTACCTTCCTGAGTGGCTGATAAAATAAGGGAGACCAGATTACCTGCTGAGACACTGTCCGGCGTTGCTGACAGTTTTCCATTTCCTGTTTAAATCTTACATAAACTGTTTGTGAGGAGAAAGCCATGGCTGTCAATCAAACTAGTAGGAGGCGGGACTTTATGCAGATGTGGAGCGCGCGCCGAGCACGTACCACCCAAAAAAGGAAACGACACAGAGAGCGGAGGTAAGACATAAGCGCGGTGGAGAAAAAAAACTCTGTTTCAATACAGACTGCAGGCGTTTACTCGTGGGTTAAAGCTTTTCAGAGCGACTCTGACAGCCTGTGTGATCTCTCTCTGTCATTGTTCCCAGTCTCTCACGGTAAAACAAAATGTTGATGAAAGTAGGTTTCCAGTAATTAGACAGGTTCATGCTAAAGCCCAAAGATTGGACATGGATTAGGTGCTGCATTTGTTGTTTCAGATACATGCAAATCAAACTCTTATAAAGCACATTAAAGAACAGGTAAAGTAATTTAATTGAACTCTCCATTGCTTATTCTTTTCAGAATTCTGAGAAAAAATGTCAGAACATTAGATCGGACTTTTTCCCAGAGATCAGTGATCTCTTTTTTCCTCCTCCCTAAATATCTACTATATGAGGTTTGGTGTCATTTTTGAATTTTGTTTCTATTTGGTTTTAAAATTAAGGAGAAAAAAAAACTTTTGCAAAAAGAGTATGGATAATTTTTCAATTGGATGTTGGTGGAAAATTAAGTAAAAACACATAAATAAATGCAAAAATATTACTGGTACTTTTAGTGGCAATTCCAATGTTTCACTCCCTGAGCATCTTTAATCTGCTCTCATGATAAATCTACAACAACCTGGACACATCACACCTGGACTAGCTAATGGCAGAGTCATTAAAATATAATTTGTGATTTGTAAAACCTGTATCTGATTTGAGAAAGTTAAAACATTTATTTCAACATTTTCTTTATTTAGGCCTATTTGTTTTCATCTGGGCCACACAGGAACTGGTCCAGCTCAAAAACTACAACACCTAGACCAGTATCCCCAACTCCCTTCTCTGAGGGCCGGTATCCAGCCTGTTTTAGTTGTTTCCCTGCTCCAACACACTTGATTCACCTGTTCAGCAGCTCATCAAGCTCTTTGTACTCTAACATAATTGCAGCTAGATGTGTTCAGGTTCAGGTAAAATTCTGCATAAAGGCCAACTAAAATACAGTTTATTAAATGTGATGATAGTGATTTGTTTATTTTGTTTATAGAGTCCAGTAATGTGGGTTTAATTCCAGTATTACAACACACACGTTTCAATCCCAAGAATATACCATAAATAAAACCTTTGAACCATGTAACCATAAAACTATTTGTGGAAGTGTGAAAATAATATACGTGACAACCAATGTACATTGTAGTGTTCATCAACCACACATATTGTATCTGTTGGCTGAAAATTTTTTTTTGCTTTAGTTGTATGTTGAGTCATAAACCTTGACTAATATGAATTTTGATAAGTCTCATCTTGAAAGCAGCAGAACAATGTTACCTGACCAACCTGTTGCAGTGTTCCTTTTAAATACAATGTTCAATATAAAAGACGGTATAAAAGTAGAATTTCACTGCTTTTTTTAAAATCTGATTCACTTCAAGAACAGATGGGAGAATAAAAGTTGCTGCTTTCTGAAACAGGAATTAAAAATTAAACTAATGAAATAATCAAGGAGTTTTTCAAAGTACTTTTTAGGTAAAAATGTATTTTTATATTGAAAAGAAGCTCTTTACAGAAGGATGTTTGAGTTGAAGATTAGAGGACATCTGTGGACTTAAAGACCGGAGTTCACAGAAAAGAAATATTTGAACTTCAGGCTTTACACATCTAAACATGGATTCTTCCTTGACCTAATGTCATATACTAAACAATAAAATAAAAAAGCATTGAAATTGCATTTTTACTGCTGCTGCCTGTAGCTGCAGACCTTCAGGCTGTAAATCAGTAGTCACCATGGGCCTCCTCATCACACAGCAGGAGTTTAAGGTCACACAGAGTTGAGTTCTTGGTTATGGGACTCACCACGAGGAAAATGCAGGCACTCTGGTTGTCGTTTCTTTGCAGAGTCTCTTCAAATTAACCTTTTCAAAATAACATTTTGGGTACACACAAACACAAAAACTGACATTTAGATAAATACTGCTGTTTCTAATACATGTTTACTGAGGATGATTACCTGCTAAACATGAGTGATCACTGCAAATATGGAATTTTCTACAGTAATTGGCAAATGTTGTCCAGCTCATGCATAGATTACACATATGGTGAAGTCTGCACCCATCTCCCGGGGCAGCTGCCGCCCGGCTTCCATGCGAGGATGTAGTCATGCTAGTCGCCTGTGGAGTTCTCTGAGGGAGACCACAGAAACACTGCAGCTCTTTGAGTTGATGCTTCTTTACTTTTAAGTCACTCAAATGCATTTTTCTGACTAAAAGCGCCCAAAAACCTCCGTTAGCTTCGGGTTAGCTCTGGGTTTGCTCAGGTAGTTTGTAGCTAGCCCCGTTGACTCCAAGCTCAGTGTCGGGTTAGGTTGTAGCTAATCTCTCGCTGATCTCCGACCGCTGCGGAGGAGCGGCGCATGAGCTCACGTATGCGGCCCGGGCGCCCGGCTGAGGCGCCGATCGCTGCGGTCTGAGGCTGTGCTTGTATTTTAACAGTCAATGGTTAGCTCCTAGGGCTGCGTTAGCTTCGGGGGTTAGCTCAGTTTGTAGCTACATTGGTTCAGAGTTTATGGGTGTCAATCATTTTCAGCTCCACCCATTTTCCCATTTTTGGATTTTCTGAGCGTGATGAGATGTGTGACACAGCCAAGATGGTGGTGGTGGGAACCACCTATTTGGCTTTATAAATGTCTTTTAGAAAGCAATGGGTGGGGTTTGTCCATCTTTTTAATATGTCTATGATTTCACCTCCTTTTGCATGAAACACTCCATCTACCATGAAACTTTACAGCACTAATGCATACTTTAATCTCAGCAAACCGGTAAAGTTTCTTATGTTTACAAGAAATTTTATTTAAAATCATTGCATTATGTTATAAACAGACCTTTCTACTGACCTAAAACTTAAATGATAATGGCTAAAGCCATTGCAGAAATCATTGCAACATTTATCCTCTTTCATAAAACTTACAGACTGACGTCAGAGCTTCCATGTGTCTCTGATGTTTGCTGACATGTTAAGTACAAGTGTTGTAAAAACCTTTCTTTGATTCAAAAGGGTCTCTTGTTTTTCTGAGTGATTTTTTTCAGACTGAACAGATGCTGATGGCAGATAAAGAGCTGCTCCATAATAAGTTTGATATAAACATTTTAGCTGTAATTTCTGATGTCAGGACGTTGGTTCTTTATCTCCCTTCTTCTCTCAGTTTGTTTACTTTCACATCTTCTTCATGTTATCGACATTTATTAGAAATACTTCATGTCACTGATCTTCTGCAGGAAGATTGCTATCTTTGTAAATGAATGCTCCTTTTATATTATTTTCAAGTATAATAGAGTGTGCTGGCTTCCTTTGATTTATTTATTTGAACTCAGACTATGACATGCTATAATTTAGGATTCTCATTCTTGTTTGTGCTTCAGAATGAAAATCATTTTCTGTCAGACTGCACGGCTGCTAGTGCTGCTGGAATATTACTGTTTTGTTCACAGAAACTTTTTCATTTACAGTCAGTAAGTTTTTTTTGAATGACCTGCTCCAGTGTGACCTCTCTCCTCTTGCTGTTTGTACCTGCCCAGGTGCGATATTTGAGGAGAACGCCGTGCGGGACGACGAGGTGTTTCAGCTCGCCGTTTCTGACCTGAGTCTGAGTGACGACATCCTGCACAGTGAAAAGATCACACACTCCATTAAACTCATCGAGCCCAACAATCCGTTCCAGGCGGTGCAGGAAGGTAAGGCTGCTGTGTGGGATTTTGGCTTTTTGGGCTTGGATTTGTCTGCCTGTCTTTGTGGCCATGCAGCCTTTGATGGTTAATCTTCAGACTTTGCTGGTGCTGTCTCTTGGTGAGCCATCCTCCTGGCTAATGACCTGGCTATCAACCTTGTGAAAGCTGTTTAAACCAGGGTGATGTTAGCCTTTGATGCTGCACAGCAGAGCTTCTCCTCCGCCTTCTCCTTCCGCTGTCTCACCATCTCCTCTGAGACTCAGTCTCACTATCAAATACTTCCATTCGTGTGCTTGGATGCTGGTTTTATTCTGAGGAAAAGAAGATAGAGGGAAGCATTGAGTCCAGCTGTAATTTTCTCCCCACTTAAGAGGCGCTTAGGTCTTTTAGAGTGATTCTGAAAGGATTGGTGTCTTGGACGGGGTGAAGATGATGAAAAGATAATTGTGTTGCTCCTGAAGCTGTTGCTGTTAAATGTGCTGATTACAATGTGAATTTTGAGAGGCTTATCATTATGCTGAAGAAAATCCGTGTGTGCAAGAGTAATGAATGTTAAGATGTTTGTCTATGCTTTTGTGATGATGTTGTTAATCATTCTGTTGCTGTTGTTACTTTTGTTGTTGTTCTTGCTTTTTTGGCGCCGTTGAAAGTCACATCTCAAGTATTTGAAATATTGTTCCTAAAATCCAAGACACACTTTGTTGCTGCTAGTGTTTTCTTCTTTTAAATAACTTTAGTGAGGGATACGCTGATACAGCTTCCAATGTCAGTCCAGTAACTGATATCTGTATATATTAGTATGTGTGCGTTAGTATGCTATTCTTGTTTTTATTTTTTTGAAATGTTGTTATTTTTCTCTTCTTTACAAACCGCTTGACTGTCTTGGTTCTTTTTTGTTTTTTGAACTCATAATCGAGGACCCTCTAAAAAAACGAGACGGCACATCTCTGAAATAAATATATGTTAATAGATAAAGTACTAAAATAAAAATAAATAAATAAAATTAAAAAGTACTGAACTGTAAACGGTTAAACTCATAACCCCGTTTAAAAAAAATAGTGATATCAGTTAATTACTGACTATATCCTATTGTGTGTTGACATGCACAACCAAGCTTTCAAGGTTAAAGGTAGGACTCCGCTTTTCATTCAGTCTTCATTCAGAACCTAGACCTAAATATGTGGTTCTATCAGACTCTCATTAATCTTGGCAGGAAATCTGAGTTTTTCCAGAGATAAATTCCAAAGTTGCTCATGTCAAACATAACTGAACTATTAGAAATAACATGGCCCACTATAGTTTGGTTCTGTTTAATCACATAGATTTATGCTTCAGATCATGCCACAGTTTATACACGCCACCTGTGGTCAGATGTTACTGGACTCACTAAATCCTCCATTAGTACCTTAAATAGCATACTTGTGAATGAATCTCCAGTTTTTGTTATTCACATTTTTCAGTGACTACAATGTTGCCAGACGTACGATAATTATCGTATTTGTAGGATCATTTAGCCCTCTGTACGATCATAAATCCCATAATACAGTAATTTTATCCCTTCATTATGTGGAATCTGCAGCTGCGGATTGCATCCAGAGACATTCCTAAAGCTAAAACTGCTTTAAAGACTATAATTTTGCACTGTGTTTGATACACTAATACTGAAGCTGTTGGTCATCAGACGTGTCAGGATGCTACTAAGTAGTGTACGATAATTTTTCTCAAAATGCGATAATTTTAAGATCCTGGTACGATACTTTACCATTTCCAGTCTGGCAACACTGAGTGACTAACGCCACAAAAGCAGCAAGTTTATATATTCTGATGGTTTTGGCTGCTCTGAACTTCACCTGACAATCTGTTGCTGTTAGTGTTCTGTTGAATATTCCTGTCGTAGTTTTATCTGTTTACAGTGTTTATGCACTGCAGTGGATCACTTCTAAATACATTTGATGACTAACCATTTGATTTATGGTTGCTGGAAAAACTTTTGCTCTGAAGGAAAATGAGATGTAAATGTTGCCGTTTGACTCTTACTATTCAGCGTGGAACTAAAGCGAAACGATAAAAAGATTCAAAGATGCATAAAAACCTGCTACTGCTTCCCTTTTATTGCAGTCCAGCATCACCGATTCCTCTTATAAGCTGTAACTCACTTCAACAGCTTAAAAATACTTTATGTGCCTTAAAACTCCTAATGGCAGAAAGTCCATATGGCGTGTTTCCACTGTCGGAACTTCGGAGTAATTTTGCAGGAACTTCCCGACATGAGCGTGTCTGCACGTCACCGGGCCAGCCGAACGGCCGTTTACCAGGCCAATTTCAGGAACCTTCTGAGTACCTGATCAGGGGTAGTCAGTCGGATTGGCCTGGCGGAGTAGCTGAGTGGAAGTTTTGGTTAACTCACGCTGATTGGTTGTAACTCATTAGGCAATGACATCAGCAGATGCTGTTCAAAACAATCAGCAGTAGTTAAATTAGAAGAGTTGCTTGTGAAGCAGAATGGAAGCAAAAGAAAGTAAGCGCAGATCATTACTAAACTTCCGACACTGGAAAACATGGCGGAATTCCCCCACAACAACATAATTCATGGAGCTTGTCTCACTGAGCGCTGTAAAAAACTGAGCTTCTTCTGGTCATTGAACGCCACATTTTACATCAAAGAGGTACTTTTGGCCTCCGAATGGATTAAATTATGATATACTTCAACAGAATAAAACTTTAAATGTTATTGACGTTACTGTGGACGCTTTTTGGCGCTGATCAGTGACATCACTCACTGCTGAAGCAGTCATGACATGCTGACATCTGTGCAAAGTCCTGAAAGGACTGAATTTGAATAGAGACACAACAGCTGAGAGGACCGGGCCATCGAATCTCCTGGTAAATTTTCCCCTTGCAGAATTTACCCTGAAGTTATGACAATGGAAACACACCTTATAACACGGGTCAGAATGGTTGAACACATCATACAGATGGTTAGCTAACTCAGCATTTACTGAGACGCTGTCGATAAGGTTAGTTGTGTTTACTTGTTTAAAATGTAAATATGTAGACCACCTTCCTCGTAAGACGAGAGTTTCTGGGCATACACTACTGTTGTGTTGTACCTTTTTAACTTTACCAGGACTTGCTAGATGATCACACATTTGTCCTACACACACACTTATGTGTAGAAAGTATCAACACTAGGAACTTCGAAAGCCCTTTTAAAGACATTTTCAACATTAAATCAATAAACACTTGTGCGTGTCATGCACCTTTGTCAACCGTCACTGAGTTTAGGTTTGAACTTGCAAGTTTGTGTTTCCAAATCTTGGTCAGTCCTGGGTAATTTAAATGTTTCTGTCCTCCAACGCGTCTGATTCACGGGAATAATAACCCACAGCATCTTGTATAAAAATGTAAAGAAATGTGTTAATGAGAAATTGATTTAAAGCAGCAAAGCATCTAAAGCATGGAGAGCCGCATGGCCCTAAAGCAGGACTGATTTAATGAGAAGAAGTTGGAAAACTGACCTTTACTCTCAAACTATTGAAACACTCACATTACACATGTAGAAACTCAACCTCTTTGACCACCAGATGCTAATTATGTAAATGTGAGCTCTGCAGAAGAAAATGAGGCATTCAAATTAGAATAATGCTACAGGAAATGAACTGACAACAAAAGCATTTACTATTTGACATCATTAAGTGATTAGGACATAAACACACAGGCAGTATGAGTGAAGTGAAGGTCATTAACATTAATGGAGGTGTTTGTGTCTGCATTTTAATTACAGTAATGTGCAGGTTCATATACATGTGTTTGTTTCTGTCCTGCTCTTTACCAGTTAGAGTTGTATGTGTGATTCATAACGCTCAACTGGATTAGATTATTTTTAGTGGATGTTGGTCACTTTGTCTCAGAAAAGTTGGTTTTATGGAACATGAATGTAAGAATTCCTCATTATTATTATTATTATTATTATTATTATTATTATTGGTATTAGGGCTGGGTGATATGACCTATAATCAATATCACGGTATATTGAGGAGTTCACCTACGATAAATGGACGATAACTACATGTATGCGCTACAACAAAAGTTGGTCCAGTAGATGGGGCTGTGGCAGCATAATTGCTCCACAGCCAGTTTTATTGATAGTATTATTCCCCCAGATCTGTTCATTGCAATTATTTTTAATTTCTACTTTAAAAACTTCAAACTACAAAGAACTTTTAGCTGTTAAGATTGATTAAAAAACCAAGCACAACTGAACAAGTAGAAAAATAAAACACAAAGTATTAAAGATACAATCTCTTATATTCTAAATCTGGATATTACAAAGAGCTGCATCATGTGAATACTGTCAAACTTGAGTAGTCAGGTACTCAGGTTCTCTAGAAAGTCTGGTTGTACTGAAGGTGGAGGAGAATGTATAACCTTGACTTGGTGCTAGTCTTTCTGCACAGTTTACATTTTCTTGTTTTCATCACATCGTCCTGGCTGAATCCATAATGTTACCAAATGATTGATGAAGCATTTCTTTAGAACAAGCTTCTCCTCAACCAAATCTACCGCCGTCACCGCTGCCTTTTGTAGCCTGCTGATCACTGCTATCGTCTGCCCGCAGTTAACCGCAGAGCACTGCGGCCCGGGCAGCAAGCAGCACCAAGCAGAGAGCTACCGCAAGCGGTAGTCAGCTAAGGGCCACGGACGACAAGCAGCCGTGGCCTGCGAGTAGCGAGTGACTCAGAGAGACGAGCTACAAGCAGCCCGATGCTTCCATATTTGAATCGTCGTCCATCTCCTGTTTTTGGGGTGGAGTCACGTGACTTGGTGACTCCATTGGTCTGTGCCACACCTTCTTAAAGGGACATGGACATCAGTTTTTTCACTTTTTTTAAATACCGGACATACCGACATGGGCAAAATGATGTTGATAAGAGTTATACATTTTGGAAATGGTAAATTTTCAGCTTACCGCCCATGCAGCCCTAATTGGTATTATTATTATTATTTTATGTTTTGCTGTTGTTTTCATTGAGCATCTATAGATATAGTTTTGGACATTTCCATAACAGGTTTTTGTGTTTGATGCTGTTACCTTCTAATTGTGTTTAAAAAGTTTAAAAAGCAGACACAAATGTTAGGTTTTGTTTTTGTGAATGCCCATCATAATAATGACAATAACAAAAAAGAAAAGGACTGAAATGTCAACAGATTTTGTTTCCTCTACCAGGATCAGCAGCAGCTCAGACTTCCCCCTCACCTCTGAAATATACCGGAGGTCTGAGTCTCAGCTGCCCTTTGAACAACAACAAAGAGAATTTTAGATGCTTATTTAGTTTAAATATAAAAAGCATGGCTGCTTTTTTCTTGATGTTTCTATTTCAGGGCATTTCACTGAAAATATTAAGCTTAAAGTGAAAAGATGCCCGATGCACCTGCTTCCCTTTGCATGGCTGAACAGTAACACACCTAATAACACACATTAGTTAAATTTGAATGCTCTTACTGCAGGTTATGTTTCTGTTAGAAACCACTGTAACAGAGATATGTATGATTGTCTGAGAAGATGACTCTGATTTAAGCAGATATAGAAGTCAGAATGAGGAAAACTCCTGGGTGATTATGTTATCGGTTCACGCTGCTGTGAGGAAAAGTGCTCGGATGACTTTTTCTGTGCATGTTGGTTTTGACCCAGCTGGTTTCTGCTTGCTTTGACCTTTCTGTGAGCTCCCATGATCATCTGTCCTCTGAGGCTCTGCTGACAGCCTGGGCTGTGCTGGATTATGGGCAACAAGACAGCGATTCACTCTCTGCTGTGTTAGTGTGGATATCATTCAGGTTTTTAACCACTGTTGTGACAGATTTACTTGTTTAAATTATTGCATACAATGTTATGTTAAGATGAAGAAATGGAGAAGGAATGAGTTATGATTTAGGGAAACAAGATGTTGCTCATATGGTTGGGAAGGAGAGGGTAAAAAAATGCCTAATGATAAAATAAACCTTTGTTTCATGGGGACGTTTTGACGTGTTGAATGATTTTCATTTTAGGAAATCCTGAGGTGTTGGAAAAGCATCTTTAGGATCAGTCCAAACAGCCCCATATATCAGAATTCACAGGGGATATACACATAACATTAGAATAAGGTGAAAATTAATTTGTCAGTAATTCAGCTTAAAAGGTGAAACTAATAAATGAAACAGACTCATTAGATGTAAAGTCAGATATTTCAGCCTTTATTTGTTATAATTGTGATTAGGGATGCACCGATACCAATACTGGTATCGGTATCGGGCCGATACCGATACCGATACCAGAAAAGAGTTAACCGATACCAGGTACCGATACCAGTTGCCTGACCCCGAAATTCCACTATCTCCGCTCCGCTCCGCTCCGATCCGCCCCCGCTCTCCGCCGCCGCTCGCTTCCGAACTCAATTCACACTATACCCGCTCTACAACGGCTCCGCCCCGGTGCGGAGACCTGAGGTGCGCAAACAGGCATGCGCGGGAGTTTCCAGATCTCGCGATACAGTCCGAGCAATAAATGCGGAAGTTAGATCCAAACAAATCATTCTGTGATTAAAATATTTTTAACACGGTCTTCAAATGTGTAAACACGTAAAAAATGTTTTGAGACGAATGTGTATACATGTAATAGTCATTAGATAAAAATACCTGTACATATGAAACAAAAAAACGCTTTTGTTTATAGATTTATTGTGAAAAAACGGAAGTTGTGCTTGCTCACTTTCCTGTTGGGCGGTTGTGATTTCTGTAGATTGACTGCGGAGGTTCTCCGGCGTCCGGCAAAAATAGGATCGAATCTATTTTTGCCGGATGGCGGAACGGCGGGCGGCGCACTGCGCCGCACGGCCGCAGTAGTGGAACAGCTCTGATTGACTACAAAGGAACCGTTTTTGCTGCGGAGTTCGTGCCGCAGCGGAGCGGAGCGGAGCGGAGATAGTGGAATTTGGGGGTGAGAGTGGCTTCACTCTGACTTGTCATTTCTGTTGTAGTTTTCAATATTGACAAATAGGGAGAGCTGCTTCAAACATTGTGAATGAAAGCAGAAACAGGCTCACACCTGAAAATGCAGAGATGACTATTTTCATCAAAAAGAACCTGCTGCTCATGTTTCCCAAAGAAGCTTAGTTCAGAATCCACACTATTGCATGCTGACTATAGTTTTTTTTATTTAAATGTGGACACTGCAGTATGTTCATAAATGTTATGTTCATGAAAGCTGGAGACAGTGCCAATTAGTTCATTTTGTTTGTAGAAAACTGTGCAATGATTTCACAGAAAATATTTATTTTTCACCTAATATGTTAGTTTTGTGATCTCTATTAATATATTTTATTTTTTTATTTAACTCAACGTCTTTTCCTGTTGAAATCAGAGAAGAAAATAAAACCTGTATTCCAATTTATTCATTTTTGTGTGTGGTAGAAGTATCGGTATCGGTAATCGGTATCGGCGAGTACTCAGATCCAAGTATCGGTATCGTATCGGTTTGGAAAAAAGTGGTATCGTTGCATCCCTAATTGTGATGATTATGGCTACAGCTCATGAAAACCCCACATTCAAAATTTTACACAATTAGAATATTATGAAAAGGTTCAATATTCTAGACTGAAAGTGTCACACTCTAATCAGCTGATGAACCCAGAACACCTGCAAAGGGTTCCCGAGCCTTTAGATGGTCTCTCAGTCTAAGATGGATTACTGACATAAATGGACTTTTGCACCATTTTCAAATTTTTCCAGTTTCACCTGTACGTTAGGTATCAGGAACAAAACTTTAAGATGATAAAGCTCCAGGTATTAGGAAGAAATAATCAGATTAAATGGTCTCAGAAAAAGAAAACAATGCTGAAATTAGCCTCTGATTCCAGTTTCTGATGTGATATTTGGCTCAACCTTCAGCCACGTGTCCAGTTGGAAGCTGGAGAGATGCTTCTTGGTTAAAATGGACATCATTGTGCTTCAACTTGATTATTTATTGTGGAACATTCTCTAACTGTTGACAGGTGGTAATTATTTTTCAGAATTAGTAATCCCTTTTTGGTTAGAATCCAGGACTATTTTCTTTGATTTAACAAAAGGCACGTGAAGTCGTTCAGGTAATATTATCTCTGTGTCTCACTGGTGTATAAAACCTATCCACCTGGTTGTCCATTTTAGGAGATTGATCTTTAATAAAACGTGTGATTAAACTTAACCAGTGAAATAAAATTCATGGATAAATAAACCTGACATGTGTTCACACCACCTGTTTTTGTTTTAATCATTTTGTGTTTGAGTGATTTGTTCAATACCAAGATAAAAAGTCAAGTCAGGCAAGAAAGACTTTGGTATTTGTGCAGACGAGGGAATCACTTTCACAACTTACTTTCATCAGTTCAGAGGTTTTGTGATCTAACTTTGGCCTTATCCATCATTTAGTGCTTAAAAAGCTCATCCCATTAACACGGCCAGTATAACTGGTGATAGCTCAATGTTCCCTCCAGTTCCTTTTACATCGGAGTCTTTTGTTATAATAAGTGCAGTTCAGATAGGAATAGCTCACATATGGAATGTTATAAACAAACCTTCTGTTGGAGTCTTGAACAACTCAGTGAATCCATCTGTCAAAGCACCCTGCTCAGATTAGCTTCTAGTTGTCAACATGGAGCTGTTTCTGCTCTAATCCTGTAAACACCAAAGTTTCACAGAAGATGGTTATTTTGCCTTTGTTTTCTTCATTATTTAATTTAAATGAGCATTGGCGACATCCTGACCTGCTGCTTTGTAATTTGGATATAATGTGATGAACATTTCAACACTCTTCACTAATGCTTTAATTGGCTTTTCAATTCAAACAAATTAGCCTAATTGTCTCATTATGAACCTGTCCAGCTCAGCTCAATAACGGGATAATTAAAAGAGAAATTACTTGACCTCAGGAGTTGGCAGTGAAATGTAATGCTTCATTTTATTTCTTTTTTCTCTGTTATTTTATTCAATCATATTTTCCTGTGAAGTTCTTGGTTTTAATTTTCATATTTTTGTTTTTCTTTCAAGTTTTTCTTTATTTATCTGAATGCTCTTAGTTGCGGTTTTTGTTTTCTTAAGATTTTTAGATTTTGTTTTTATTCTAAATCTAAACGTCTTGTTAAATTTCTGTCTACATGTTGATCACAATTTAGTTTTTTTGTCATATTGTGGAAAGAATTATCTTCAAGATTAATTGTAAAAGAGCCTGTTTGGAAACATAATCAGTTGAGTCTCGGAATGTCGTCACTAGGGCTGAAGTGAATACTTGAATGGTTCCAGTCAATAAATTCCTCAAATCATTTTTACTGATTCAGGGCTTCGTTAAATGTGCACTGTGTGCACCGCAGCCTGGACGCATTTTACTGGTGCACAATGTGGTAATCTAGGTGCCATGGAGGAAAATAGAAAAACAAAAAACAAAACTCACTGTAAAAGGCATAAACGCTCCAAATTTTGGGATCAAGCGTGAATCCAAGACCAGGTCGGCTAATGCAAATGCTAGCAGTTAGCACGTTCGCGATCGAGTGGGGCCAAAAAAAAAAAAAAAAAAAACAAGTTGATCGTGAAACTAAGAATGAATGAACTCTTTAAGCAGAAGAAAAATCCCCACCATCCTGTTTATTTGTAGATGGCTGCAGCCTGGAGCCATATGGGGCAGACCTGCAGCAGCTAGCTGGAGTCAGCTTGTTGCTGCAGCCATTCTGCAGGAGGACTATGGCAAGCCGTTGTAGTATGTAATTTACAAACGCTTTTAGATTGGCTTATTGCCAACCCATGCATAATACAATAGATATGCCACCATTGCATTGTTACCAGTAGATATTAAATGTTATTATCATTTCCAGTAGCTCCTTGGACATGTTAATGAAATACATGAACTTCTGATCATAGTGTAACTGTGGGTATATTTAGATATGTCATTTTGACTAGGATGAGTGATATTAATACCACCTAATTTGTTACTGAATTATTGGTGCAGTTGGTTCCATAAAATATTAACTAACTATAAATATCAGATGGGAAAGAGGGAACTAGACAACATCAATTTAATACATATTATTGAGCCTTTTATAATAAATAAGTGTCTGACATTTCAGCCTCACCATTTACTTCCTATCTTTAGCAGCACAGCAGTCTTGTTGGGACATCTTTGTCAGAAGTGTGGCTCCGTGTTCATCTGAGCTGCTGAGCTGACACATATGAAGCATGATCATCAGAGACATGTGCCCTCGTTCAATGCTGGAAGATGATGGCTTCCAGAAGATGGTTTTTACCTTCAATCCCAAATACACACTTCCTTCTAGGACAGGGGTGCCAAATCCTGGTCCTGGAGGGCCTCTATCCAGCATGTTTTAGTTGTTTACCTGCTCCAAACACCTGATTCAATGCTTGAATCACCTGCTCAGCAGCTCATTAAGTTCTACAGCAACATGTTAATCACCTGCTGATTAAAATCAGGTGTGTTAGAGCAGTGAAATAACTCAAACATGCTGGGTAGTGGCCCTCCAGGATCGGGCACCCCTGTTTTAGGACATTGCAGTTGTTGCACTGATTAGTTTTCACACGGTTTGTTGTAGTTTAATAAAATGAGGCTTTTTCTGAAAAGGAATCATATGAGTGGATTTTTAAATACAAACTCATTAGAATTTTGACCCCCACTTGTAGGGTTGTCAGTTAGATTATTTGATTAATCAACAGATGATTCAGTAAAATATTCAAATGCTAAAGTATTTGATAGCTGCAGCTCTAGTTGTCACGTTGTGTGGTCAGGATTTATAGAAAAACTTAATTTAGTTTCACATGGTGACAGACACACAAAAACACTTTGATGAACTGAAGAGAGGATGACAGCCTAGGTTCTATGCCTTCTAAATGTTAAACAACTTGATATAATGTGTGTGTGTGTCTGTGTGTGTGTGCGTGCGCGTCTCTCTGTGGTTATCTGACTGACAGCTCCTGCTGCTGGATCTCTGCAGACAAATTGGCCTCATGTGTCCCACAGCAGCAGGTTTACGCTCAGCAAGGACTCATCAGGATCACGTGTGTGTGTGTGTGTGCGTGTGTGTGTGTGTTTCTGCATGTGTGAACCAATATCTGTGAAGCTGAGAATAGATGTATGATTATTCTTCAACTCTCCTCTGAGGTGAGTTAAATCCATTAAATCCAGATGTTTTAGATCAAGTGATTTTTTGTTCAAAGACTGTAGAAAAGAAGCTAGATGTCAAAGTTTAGTTGAAGTTTTGTTGAAAATGTAAACATTTAAAGATGAAAAACTTCCTCACTGCTGCATTATCTTTTGAAGTCTCTTATGCACTCACACGCCCTCATCACACTCATGCACAGACTTTTGACAAAATCCACACACATTTTAGTTCAAATAGATTTTTTAGGTACTAAAAATCAAGTTTTTGATTTTCAAAGACAAAAATAACATTTTAAAGTGAATGCGTAAAGATTTTTCAGAATCAGCTCATAATGAAACTTGATTCCATATTACAACTAAATCCTGTAATACCCCCTCCTCCCCCCGAGGATGGCATATTCATGCTGAACACTTCCTGTAACTTTCTCTCACTGGAATCTTGTTGCTGGCAGATTTGCAGAAAAGACTTTGTGCAAACGTTGTTCTTTGCTCTAATGCTGTTAATCTAATGTGTCAGTTCACTCTGATCTGTGTTAATCCAGACTAACAGCTCTGATGTTTTCTGATTTCCTCTTCATATAGCTGTCTGTAATCACTTGACTCTCTAGTCTGCTGCTGTTAGATGTCCGGGATTCTCTTTGGGTCGGATTCTTCTGTCAGATGTCTGTCTATACCTCACTCATGGAGCATATTATAAAGCTGCAGAAAGCTGTCACATTTAACCAGCATGTTGAACTCCTTTAAAGGCCCTATCAGTGATATTCATAGAAATCATGGTAAAAACTGCGACTCTTTAGCGCCATGCAGTTTCGAGTAAGTATTGCAGCTACGGTGGCCCACTCAAAAAGGCAACAACTCCAGCGTTCACTCCAGCTATCTGGTTCGTTTTTTTATAAAAAAGCATGAGATTGATTTATTTCCAGTCTCTGTAGCCTAACCCACACAAAGCATATAACTACTCAAGCAGGTAAAAAACATTTTTTAATGAGTGTTCAGTCTTAATGCATAATGCCACACGTAGCCCCCCCTCC
>SSNS01000830.1:114241-152485 GCA_006937985.1 Aphyosemion australe
GCCGCAGTGAAGATCGAGATGGAGCTAACATCAACCACTGGCTGTTTAGCGATCGGATAGCCGATGAGGTTTGGCTGGAGCCGGGGACACGCTGTGGAAATAAAGTACCGGTAACTAATGCTAATGTGGCTACCGGCTAGCGGACCACCGCTGAAGCGTGTTGGGAGAGACACGGCAGGCTGCGGTAAGAGAGGAGGCTTTAATAGAAGGAACTTTCTTGAAGAAGGACTTTGGAACTGATACTTTGGGACCGGATTGGGAGCTTTATTATGAAGAAAAGAAATGATCAGCTGAGGTGAGTCATAAACCACACTTGGATGCTGGTGTCTAGCTGTTGCGGGCGGGGTTCTCATCATATGCAGCTGCTGAGTGTTGGAAATCAATAAGACCTGACATATTTGATGTGTCTTTTGATTTCATTGTTTGTTATTCAAACTAACAAAGTCCAGCAACAGTGTAACAGCTAGTCTCGTCTCTTCTTAGTTGAATTGTCAGACGCCATGCTTCCACGGCGCACTGCTGCCCTCTGCTGTTTCTTTCAGGTTACAGTCATAGTGCAAACGCGTAACTCAGAGCTCGTATGTCCCTAAATAGCTACCGTATTTCAAGATGGAGGATGACCATGGAGCGTCGACCACAATTTATGTATTAAAAATGTAAAATTTGAAGCTGAGAGGAATATTTAGAATTGATGTTGGTGAGAAATATTAATGAAAAAGGACAAGTTTGTGCACTGGATACACAGAATTTGGTAGTAAACAGGTAAAAATATTACACATTGTGGCTTTAACTCTCTTTATTTAAAACAAACACTTAACTAGAAAAATCTTCTGACTGATCTGAGTTAGTTTAAATTTCAAATAGTCCCCCCCCCCAAAAAAAAAAAAAAACATGAGTCTTTTTATACATGTATGAGTTATATTAGTATTAGTGAGTATATATTTCTTAGTGTGATTTTGGCCCAGTTGGTCATTAATAGGCTTGTTACAGCCAGTCAAACATGAATGACGACGCATTTTCCTGCTAACGATGTTTGTTTAAAGCCCCAGTGTGTAATATTTTTACCTGTTTTCTACCAAATTCTGTCCATCCAGTGCACAAACTTGTCCTTTTTCATTAATATTTCTCACCAACATCAATTCTAAATATTCCTCTCAGCTTCAAATTTTACATTTTTAATACATAAATTGTGGTCGACGCTCCATGGTCATCCTCCATCTTGAAATACGGTAGCTATTTAGGGACATACGAGCTCTGAGTTACGCGTTTGCACTATGACTGTAACCTGAAAGAAACAGCAGAGGGCAGCAGTGCGCAGTGGAAGCATGGCGTCTGACAATGCAACTAAGAAGAGACGAGACTAGCTGTTACACTGTTGCTGGACTTTGTTAGTTTGAATAACAAACAATGAAATCAAAAGACACATCAAATATGTCAGGTCTTATTGATTTCCAACACTCAGCAGCTGCATATGATGAGAACCCCGCCCGCAACAGCTAGACACCAGCATCCAAGTGTGGTTTATGACTCACCTCAGCTGATCATTTCTTTTCTTCATAATAAAGCTCCCAATCCGGTCCCAAAGTATCAGTTCCAAAGTCCTTCTTCAAGAAAGTTCCTTCTATTAAAGCCTCCTCTCTTACCGCAGCCTGCCGTGTCTCTCCCAACGGTGGGTGGTCCGCTGGCCGGTAGCCATGTTAGCATTAGTTACCGGTACTTTATTTCCACAGCGTGTCCCCGGCTCCAGCCAAACCTCATCGGCTATCCGATCGCTAAACAGCCAGTGGTTGATGTTAGCTCCATCTCGATCTTCACTGCGGCGCACACCGATCAGCTGATGGCTAACCGGCAGACTCTTGTTTACTCCGCTGCTCTGATCCACATGACACCGGACGCCACAGCTGATGCCTTCCCTCCTCTGTGTGTGAATCGGTGACAGGCAGCTATGCTAGCTTCCTTCAGGACTGGTAGGTTGATATAACAGCTAACAGCAGTGTTTCCCCTAGAAATGTTTACAGCCGTGATGCTTGTAGACTGAGGGGGGTGGCGGATCGCGCCGCCTCGTCGCGGTGGGTGCGCGCGCGCATCGTCTCGTCGGGGGAGGGGGGGCTACGCTTGGCATTATGCATTATGACTGAACACTCATTAAAAAATGTTTTTTACCTGCTTGAGTAGTTATATGCTTTGTGTGGGTTAGGCTACAGAGACTGGAAATAAATCAATCTCATGCTTTTTATAAAAAAACGAACCAGATGGCTGGAGTGAACGCTGGAGTTGTTGCCTTTTTGAGTGGGCCACCGTAGCTGCAATACTTACTCTGAACTGCATGGCGCTAAAGAGTCGCAATTTTTACCATGATTTCGATGAATATCCCACATAGCACCTTTAAAGAATAAAATAGAGACAGAGAAGAATGTCAAATAAAGACAGATTAAAGATTTCGTCAAGGCTATGAAACAAAAGCCTCAAGCTCACTTTTACTTCACTGCCTCCCACGCTTTAAATCCTCACACTTCCTGGTTTTAGTCACTTTTTCATCACGTTTCTTTTATTTGTCTGGTCTTCTTTAGACTGCAGGCCTTTGCTTGTGTTAGAAGATGCTGCTGTGAGGCACATCATGGTGCATTTTATGCATGTTAGATTTTACTAAAACATGGAGGCTTGAACGTAGACTTGTTTGACATTAGATGTATAAAGGTTTATTTTTTACCGCTGTATCCTCTTTGAAACAAAACTATTAGAATAAAGACAGTAATTTATCACCTGCACAGGAATATGATTTGATGTATAAAGTAGGGCCATGCCATTGATATAATTTGTATATTAGTTTTGATTTAGGCTCCAAACGATCACAGAAACCAGGTAACCAACATATGACAAACATTGTTGTCACTTTTTGCGTTAAGAGCATGCCCTTATTTTGTCTTTCCCTCCATCTGAAGGCATAATTCATGTGTCATGTGTATTGTGGTCTTATAAAAAGTTAGTACAAGAAAAGTTGGCAAAATGAGGGCAAAACACTCCTGCAATGTGGTGCACATCCCAAAAATATTCCCATGTAGAGAAAATTATTGACATAACTTAGTATAATTAATATGACAAGTAGTTTAATCTTAATTGATGTGTTTAGTAATGCTGTAAGATGTTGTAAGTAGACTCCCACATGCTCTGTGGCACAGTGTCCAGTGGTAAATTTACCACGCTCCTTAAAAATGCTCATTTGTATTTGAAGGGACTCTTCTGTGTTTACATAGCAGCACTGTCTCTCCATGTTTTCTTCATCTGACTGATAGATCAAGCAGAACTGCTTTTGTACTTACTACTGCTTCTTCTTGGTCATTTATCTTGGTGCTGTGAAGTGGAGCAAATGCTTGCAGAATGCATGCACAAGCAGTGGTATTGACTTATGTGCTCCACTGATGAGTCACATGAATATGATCACAGACATGGGCGGTGGCCAGATTCGGCCAAGCAACAGTTTAGCAACCCAAACTCTAGTCTGAGGTGGGAGCCCCCCCCGCTCTTAAGTCCGCGCCGACAGAGAACAGCAACCTCTTACACTCACTAAGCAACTGTAAAGCAACTGCTGGGAAATATTCCTGCCACTGCCCCTGATCACAGATGCAAATTTGTATTCTCTGTGGCTCGTATTCACAAAGAGAAAAAAATCACAGCTACACATGAATCATTTTAGCTGTAACTTTATTCTCACTGAGAAAATATTCACTTCATGTTTCTCATTTGATTTGATTCATTCAGGTTTACACATTTTTAGTTATGACCAACTATTGACCAGTATGCACTCACTCTGAATACAACTCATTCTGAAACTCTTCTTACTCCATGCGTAAAGCAGCAGCAGCAGCAGCACATTTAGGAAGTCTTAGAAAGTCAGACTGTGTAAAATAATCAAACAATCTGTGCATAATTGTAGCGCATTAAAGCGAAAAAACTCACCTTTTGCATCCTTTTGTGCAGCCATGTTGGTCTCTACTGCCTCTATAAACACTCCAAATGCAAAAAAATCCATTTGCTCATTTCCTGTCAGGGTTTGGTTTTAGGAATTATGCACCTAAAACAAGCTGTTTCAAAAAGTACCCTGTTTGTGACATCACAAACAGGAAAAGTAGAATAGAACCACCTCTCAGGTAAAAAGAGAGCTGATGCTGGAGGACCAGCAGCTCTACTCCAAGCCCCACCCAGATTTCAAAGCTTTTTAGCTTTTAGCAGCTTGAGTGGGGGATGGGTGGGCGTGGCCAGCTCCTGCTTATAAACGATAGAATTCCACTTTAAGATGACAAAAATATCTTCTTAAGATCAAGACTTCAATGTAATGAAAATTAAAGTTTTGTTGAGGATTCCGTAACTTAGCTTTGAATATTTAGTAAATGATTTATTACATGTCTGACAGGAATGGAAAACAAATGTGACTCTAATAGGGACATTTTATTGTTCCTTCTGTTTTTCAGGTTTCATTCTGCAAGTATTACATCTGTTCCAGCAGAGTTGTTTCTGTATACAGAATAATCAAGGAGTGGGATGTGGTATTCTGCTCTGTTTGAGTCTTTTTGTGTTTTTCACATTAACACACACAATCAAACCTTTGTTCAGTAACAGCAGCCTGACATTTACTACAAAAGGTTCTGGTGTTGGATGTTTCCATCCTTTAAAATGATGGAGGCACAAGATGAAGGAGGCAGAGATCAACATATTCCCTTTCTGAAGGTTGTTTGATTAACCTTCCTGATAATATTATCTACTTTTTCTCTTTCTATGATAACTTAAGTTTATAAAATCCAGCTAATGCATGGTTAAAGTATAAAAACAATATGTTTTTAAGCTTTAATGTGATATTTTTGTTGTGGATATCCTTTTTAAATGTGGAAGTCAATATTTCTTGAACATAAAAATGCTACTTATCCGAAGCACGACTGGTCTTTAAGCCAGAGCCTTAAAACTGAACATAAATCCTCTTGTAACTTGTAATGGGCTCCACTTTGATTCCAGCAATCATTTTGTATGTAAAGGTGACAAGTTTACAACAGTTAGTCACTTTTATGCAATGAAAGTGAACTCACCAGTAACTCTTACATATACTATAATAAAGAAGTTCCTTAGCATTTTATGAGTGTTCTTTTTTGATCTCACGTGGCAACTTTTGATCATTTAGTGGTCGTTAGTTGATGACTGATCGTTAATAATTGTATTTAAACGTGCTGTGGTTTTATGTTTCTATCCCTGTAATGGACTGATTGATTTGATCTGTATACTGTGTTGTGGTGCAGGAAGAGAAGTCGGTCAAAAAATGTGACACAAACTAAAACTTTGGTGTTTTTACTTTCATGTTTTTGTCAATTAAGCTGCTTCAGTTAATGACAGTTTAATTGGTCATTAAAATAAACTTAAAATCATTATTTTCATTTTCTGTCTGTACCTCAGGGAGTTTGGGGATGCTTAATGTGTGTGTGTGTGTTTGTGTGCGAGCTGACGACTTGTAAAAACACTGTGATTGTACCGTTTTGTTGTACAGATTCCATGTAAACAAGCAGCTTTGTCTTCCTGAGGAGTTTTACATTGCTGCCAGTTTCTTTCCTCTTTCACTGCATTTTGTTTAATTACATACGGCTCCATAAATCCTGTTGTGTCAGTATCAGCATCCATAAAGTCCTGAAGTCGCTCATACATGGAGGGGTTTACATCATGCTTTTTAAGGCCGAAGGGTCGGCGATGGGCTCATTTTCCTCTTCATCACAGCCAACAGGAGACAGCACTAAGGATTCGGTGGTATATTAGATCAGCAACGGGCCATCTGCTTGTCATGTCTGGGACATAAATGTAACTCACTGCCCTTAAAGTCACCAATGACCACGGACGTTTAGATAGGAGGGGCATGACTCTGTCCTGATGTGAGGAGGGAGGAATGCTGTCAGAGATGAGCACACACACACATGCACGCACGCACGCACGCACGCACACACACACACACACACACACACACACACACACACACACACACACACACACACACACACACACACATAATCGTTGAACACTTAATGTAATTAAGAGGGTTTGATTTCTACCCAATCTCAACAGCAGGGACAATTAGGACTATTACTGCAAAAGTCAGAGACACTCAAAATGTTAACAACCGGAGATCAACATCACAATTACCTTGTTAAAGCAGCAGTCAGTCAGCTGGTAAATAATGTGTGTGGGTGGTTAAAGGCTCGACAGACCCCAGCAGAGATTGGCTCTGAGATTAAACATGGTGGAGTGTGATGGTAGCGATGAGCTGTGGCAACGAGGCTGTGTGGGGTTTTATATAGCAGAATGCATGAAAATTGCCCATTTGTCACAGTAGGCTCAATAAGTTTGAGTTTTCATTTTAAACATTTAATTTTAATCTTGTGTTGATTGCAAAAGTGCCCAATTGTTTGGTATTTATTAGCCAAGCAATGATGAAGAGTAGAAGCTACATGAAGAGTAAAGGATTCTTTATGAGTGCAGATCTTTTGCTATATAAGAAGTCCATCCAGAACCCACCTGCCAAAGAAATAAAAGGCACACAGAGCCACGCGTTGGGACACACAAGCTGGTGTTAAAGCCGAGCTGAATGGAAATAGGCCAGCCTGGTGATGCTTTCAGCCTGATGGTGCTTCCTGCCTCCCAGCAGGATTAGTTAGGATTCCAGCAGAACCCCCTTGTTATTGGGGTTGGATGGTGGACTGTCTTTGTTTACAGAGATGACTTGCTCCACTGCTTCCCAGAAGGGCCGAAGGTTTTATGGTGAAATGGATCTCAGGAAACCACGATGCTTCTGGGGGAAACGTGACTAATGAGGTTTACCGAGCAGGTCGCTCCAGTTCTCTGAACATCTGCCTTTAAAAGTGGTGGCAGGTGAGAAGTCCATCAAGGAGAGTGAATTTAACATCAGTCATGTAAGGTGTGTGTGTGTGCGTGTGTGTGTAATAGTTTGTTCTTGAAGTTTTGGGACTATTCAGGGCAAAAAGAACTTTTGATATCATGTAGGTTATCTGACTGTGTTTTTATTTTCGGTTTGTGGTCCCTCTTAGGCAATTAGAGATGACGTTGTGGTGGGATGGAGCTGCAGAGGAGACTTGACTTTTAGGTGGCCGCAGTGGTTTGATGGGATTCTCAGCAGACGCGTCCTCACACGGTAAAAGAAATAAATTAGTGTTTCCTACAGTCACCGAGATGATGTCAAGAGACAACACAACAAAAACCAAACAAAACAGATAATAATCCAGCAGACCTGCTTTATGTCTGGCCTCACAAGTTTAAGAAAAGGACCGAAGCATAACTTTAAAATATTTATAGCATTCTGTCCTGCATACACACCGTTTTAGTGCCCTTCTGCTGGGCTGAAGCTTTTAATTAAATTCTATATGACAAAACAATTTGTACTCATTGCTTATGTTCTGTCTCGCTGAACATTTGGGCTATAAAACATTTGGGAATTACACAAATAAAATCAGTCTTTCCTACAGTCTAGACAACAGCAGCAAACCCAACAGCTGGAGCAAGAGACACACTGTCTTACTTATGATGTTCCACAACTGTTTGACTAAAGATAAGTGTAGTCTGTGGTGGTATTAATTCTCTGATGACTGGGGTTTTGTGGTTTTGCTTATTTTATCTCCACCTACACACACTTAATGCAACACAGTCTCACTCTTTAGGGAATCCTCAGAAAGCTTTCTGTGCATTTATAAAGCGGGCAACTGAAGGAGAGAAGGTTTATCTGTCATCACTATTCCATCATAATGTTTTTGGTTAGGCAGCTGCTCGCGGTGGAAGGGGATGATTTAAATAAGAAACTGCAGAAACATTATTGAGTTGTGACAAACATAAACATTTATTTTTTGTCTCACACAGTATATTACCAACACTGTGAGCATCAGTTTGCTAAAAATAAAACGCACTGAAATAGGGATCAAACTGCTGCATCGTGATTATTCAAAAGTCTTTACAGTTGTTGTTTCAATGAGACATCATACAACAAAATTATTTGGTGCAATTATTTCTGTGCAGAATCCATAAAAAAAGGAACCGAATTACACACAATTCCTCAAGTTTTTAACTAAAGTTACCTGAGTTTCAACTACATTGTGTAAGTTTCATTTTGTGTGAATATATGTATTATGGTTGACGGTGTTATCACAGGATTGAGTTGAAAATTAGCAAAACGTCTTTTACAAACTAAACGTTAGAGCCAGCACCACCAGCTATCTCAATGTATAGTTTATATAAAACATGCATTTGCCTGGAGCTTTTATTGTGAAGGGGTTTAAAGGAAGTTCTTTCTCTGTTCAATTAAGACAGATGGCAAGATGTTCTATCACATAAATGTGCGCTCCTAACCTCCGGTTACAGCAAAAGGAATTACACCAGCTACTCATGAGTAACACTGATAAAATATTTCATTAGAGACCGCAGCAGGATACCAAGTTAGCTCCCTCTGTAAGCAGATGAAGATGACCTGTTGGGTCCATGTGTGCTTCATCACATGACCTTTCTTCTCTCAGGTTTTGCAGATAAGTTTTGATAACAAAATTCCAAAATGAACACTGACAGTTTGAAATTGTTCCTCGCAGTATTAATAAAGTAAACAAATCTGTAAGCTTATGTGCAGTAATAGTTGTAAACATGACAGGACATGACATCATACCATCAAAACATTAAAACGTGCTACTCTAATAATGCGAGGAGGTAAACTAAAGGTAAGAAATGTTTTCAGGTGTATTTATTAGAGTTTACCAAGGTGGGTCGCCTGAATGTTTTTCCCTCACAGAAACACCGCTAGAACACCGAACGCTGATAACATCGGCTGTAGCAGTGCCACGAAAACGATTAAACAACCAGATGCACCGCTCCGCGCATTCAGTTCGGTTTGGCTCCAGCAATCTACTCCTGACTGCTCCCGGCCAGATGCTGCTACAACCACCGTAACACTTTTAAAACCAGGGAAAACCCTGGATGTCCACTCACTAAGCAAATACTTTTCAGATCATCACATTTAATGCTTTTCCTTCCAGCCGTGGAAATTTTCTGCTTTTAGACATAATTTGTTCAACTGTTACCGGTAACTTGTTCAACAGCGGGCCGGGACCGGACTCTGGTTGGTTCTTTTCTCATCTAGTACCGCCTGTTCCATTAGCTGATTTTTTTCTTCTGTCCCCCATGTTTTGCGTGGTCTGATTGGATTTTCATCACTGTCAATTTTTGTTGTCTTATATTCATCTACGAAAATGTCAATTAATCATCATAATTTAGTCTTTAGAGAAATACAAATTTAAGTTTTTGTTTTGTTTTTGTTCGCAAAAATTATTTTGTCATAAAAAACAAAAACCACCACTGAGATGGAGTCCTCAGTGAAGAGCAGGCCACAACGAGATGGAAGTGATTAGACCTTGAAGAATACATTGTTGGAACTATCCCACTCAGCAGCATTTATCAGTAATCCAGAACATGCCCCCGCCAGTTAAACGTAACAATTATGAGCCTGATGGAGTCATCACCTCTATCAGCCTCTGAGAGGTGCAGGCTCCGTTTTCCCATTCCTCTCCTGATTTATGAACATCTGGGAGGCAGCTGGAGCGAACTGTGGGGGAGAACTTATATGAATCATTGTTCCTCAGAGCCACAAAGGAACACAGTGTTTCTGCCTTACAGTGCAATATGTTTTAAAATAATTTGCTCCAAAAAGCTTTTATATCAAGTGGTGCAGCACAACATTTATCCACTAGAAGACAATGAATGCAGGAGCTGGGCCAACAACAGTATAAACACACACACACACACACACACACACACACACACACACACACACGGATCAGAGGAGCACAGAAAGTCAAAACACCAATAGAAATAATCATCACTTTGATGATTATTCATTATTATGTAGAACCTTAATTTAATTTTTGTTTTTGAGTTTCTCTCTGTACCGAAGTTGACATGTTACACAATATTATGACATGATGATGATGTCATTAATACCATGTGATCATAATATGTCATCCCGTCTATGAAACCCATTATTAGAACTATTCTTTTTCTGTTTCAGACTCTTTTAAACGACTGAGTCACCTTTGTGTCCACCCTGTGAAAACTGTTCTTTAATCTGTGATAGTTGTTTTACAGATGTGCTGGTTGGTTTAAACTGCTGAGTATGCCCAGCCCTGCTTCTTTGTAGATTAATATGCCTGGATGCCTTTACATCCAGCATGGAGAAAAGCACCAGTAAGAGCCGTGTGTTCAGTCATAAATAATATGAAACCATTTATTTATTTCTGTGTGGCCTCACGGCTTCATCCTTTTGTTCCTCTATTTGTCGTTTTCTCCTGTCACGATTTGCTCGTCTCCCTTTTTTCGACTCTTTCCTTTGACTTTCCCCCTCTTTTTCCTCCCACCGGATTTTCTTCTGACACTCTCGCTGCAGGAACTTTTTGCCTCACATCAGTGAGCTGCTCATTAGCAAAGCAAAGCAGCAATCAGCCAGTCAACATCCTGCAGCCAGTCACACCACTCCGGCTCTCTGGTCCTTTCTCTGACTTTCCCACACTCCTCGTTTCTCCTGCAGCATTCTGACAGTTCAGGCTAAATCACTTTATCTCTGGTGAGATTTCAAATGGTGGTGTTAGAGCAAAGATATGACTTCCCTTCACTGTTTTCAGAAGAATCACTTTTATTCAAAATTTGGTTTAATAATTTTATTGTTTGACAGTTTAAGAACCAGTTCAGTAATGACGGTTCAGCCGGAGTCGCACATTTATTTTAGTATCCTTCAGTTGAATCTAATCAGTGTTTATTATTAAAGTCATACTATGCAACTTTTTCATTTTCTTGAGCCAGTATGTGCTAAAATGACCCTTTACAGGGTTAATGAAATGTCACTCAGACCCCCACCACCCTCTGTGGCCAGAATACTGCACTTGCAACTTCAGAGTGGCGGTCCAGTCCCTGTTGTCATGGAGCTGACATACCTGGTGCTGCAGTCTGCTTCCAGCATGTTTCCTGCATGTTTTAGATTGTGAACACAGCTGATTTGTTTGATTTAGTGATGAACCGCTCCTGTAGACACTAATGAAGGCTGAGGAGACATTTCAGCAGTTAGATTAAGATGTTAAAAAGACGAACGCACAGCAAGGAGAAAAGTTTCACTTTTCCTTTCACCAATGAAATATTAGAGGGTTCTAAAAGCAAGCCAAAACTGCCAAGTGTGCCTTTAAAGCAACATTCCTGAACTTTGCGGATATGTGCGCTCTGTCGCCCTCTCAAGGCTTGCTGCATAATGTCACTGTCGTAAAATCAATTTTTAAAATCAAACATTTTAAAATGAAACAACCCTAATGTCAGGCAAATGTAAAAAAACTGTCAGAACTCATTCTAACACAAACCCAGTTGTCTTTAAACATTTAAGTGACAGATTTGTACACAGTGATGGATTTTTACTTGTGCTTCATTCAGCCTCTGACTAGTAAGGCACGGTATAACTGGTATACGGTTGATATGATATAAAGTTTGACTCTACCGACCAACTGACTCAACCGTGATTGTCCGTAAATGATCTAAAGCTGCTGCAGCGCGGAGCGCGTGGATGAAGACGCGCTTGTAAAGAAGGCGGGGTAACATCGGTTATACAGACCTGGGTTGGGTTTCAGGAGTCGGATGTTGAGCAGATAAACATCCTGAGTAATACATTCAGGGACGACAGTAAAGTCTTATCTGCATTATTAGCTTGTTAACGCTGATTCCCTTAAATGCCGTTCGTTTATTTAACACATGATGAACACACAGGCTTCCAAACTTTTTGGACATCCTTTGTGATTTAGTTTGAACAATTTTCCCTCCGTAGTTCCAGCTGTTTGTCCCCTTCTCTCTCTCTCTCTCTCTCTCTCTCTCTCTCTCTCTCTCTCTCTCTCTCTCTCTCTCTCTCTCTCTCTCTCTCTCTCACTCTCTCGCGCGCGCGCGCTCTGTGCTGCCACTGCCTACTGTGGTGGGTCAGACCTGAGGATTCATGAACGCTGATCTGATCACAGCTCAACAGAAGGGAGAGAAATTGAATAAACATCCAAACTTATTTTAATATTAATCGACAAAAATGCAGCAAAGCATCATTTGACCTGCATTTGTTCACTACTGAAGCAGCACTTCACTTCTATGAGCAAAAGAAAAACATGAAAAATTAATAAATGAATCAGGAAAGCAGAAAGAAATGTTATTTCTGTTTTTAATTTTTTATTTCAGTTCAAACAATTCAGAATTTTGTGTTTTCATCAGATTTAGCTTGTATTTTATTTAAAATATCTTCAGCTTTATTCATTTTACAAGAATTTTGTGTTGCATTGTTTGGAAAAATAATCATACCGGTAACTTATTTGAGATGTTTTGTATTTTTGAAATATGTTTTGAATGTTAAATGTTATTTTAATGGCTGTACTTTACTTTTTAGAATATTTGTTCTGCTACAATTCATCTGGTGTGTGAGAATGTTCAAAATCATTTTGACACGTAGAAACAGAAGAAAAATATCGCAGTATATATTATCGCACGTGCTTCAAATATTATCACAATATAGATTTTAGGCCATATCGCCCATTGCTACCTCTGACTCAGACTGTCAGGAGACATCGTGTAGAGCAGCTAAAGCTCAAGTCATGGATGATATTTGAGTTCATTCAACCCGCTGAGAGTTTTAACTAGTGAAATCAGCTCATTCAGAATTTCCATCACTTCTATCAAAACAAGTAAGACATGTTTACACACTTGAACAACTGCTCTTCCAGTTTGCGTTCAGCTCTTTTGACGACAGAGTAAAGGTCTTTGAAACTGCCACAGATCCTCCAGGGCTTCACTCCCACACAACCAACCGAGTGCAGCCACTGATATTAGAGCAGCGTAAACACTCCGTGAGTCAGTTTACTGTCTCCTGAGGCCCCACCAGGGTCACAAAACGGCATCAGCTGCCAGCGGAAAGCAGGAAAAACTGCTAGCGTAGTCCGAGTCGTAGAAAGACGTGTTTATCCACCGTCTGTTGGACCGTCCACTAACAGGAACGCCGCTCTCACCTGATACCATCGACTCATTTTAAAAGACAGGTTGGTGGTTAGATGCAGCTCAGGTAGTCCATGAACAGGAAAGGTTATTGCACTTTTACTCAAGAAGACAGCTGCTCATCACTAACATAAATAATAAATGTCAAACCTTATACTCATCATTGCCTTTTTCATGAACTAAATCTGTCTTACTGACAGTTTGTTAGTCAGATATCTTATCCAGTCATTTATCTTGATTATATCAGACTCTCCACATGTTGGCAAGGCAAACTTTTACCAAATTGTGGTTATTTTTTCCCCCAACTTCAGTTTTGTCCAATTTTTCCTTCTGAATTGAAAGTTTAATTTTTTGTTCACATTTATTCTCCTAAAAAGTATTTTTTTTACTTGGTGGATTAATAAAACGTCACCAATTCAGTGGTAATATACCATCTATTCTATGAATTTTTAAAATAATAAGCAAAAAGCAAGAACTATACCAGTTTAGCAGAAATTCTGTTTAGTTATTATTGTTTCAAAATCAATCATTAAAATTGTCTTAAATATTGGTTGTTTTTAAATAAAGTAAAAAAAAAAAACTCATTCTTTTATATGAACATGATGGCTTCAGACCTGAGGAGATTATTTTGTGGTGAAGCTTTGCCTAAATGAGTGCCACTTTTTTGCAAACTCTTCAATACATTTGTCTCTCTTTTGCTGTGTTTTCATGTATTTTCATGCAGATCTGGTTACGTATGTGCAGACAAAGCTGACTAAAAGGTTATTCTCCTAAATCATAGCAGTTTGGATATTGTTCTGTTGTAAACTTTGTGTTCAGTGGTGTGTAGTTTGCCTGCTGTGGAGCTCTTCGTTGGACCTTTCAGTAAGATCACACACATGTATTAGACCAGTGTTCCCCAACCCTGGTCCTCAGGGCACACTGTCCTGCATGTTTTCCATGTTGTCCTTTCAAACACCAGTGTTTCCCTGCTGCCACACACCTGACTTAAATGAATGAGTGATTAACAGGCATCTGCAGCACTTGAAGTCCTCCTGAGGAGGCAATCTAAATCAGGTGTGCTGAAGCAGAGACATGGAAAACTTGCAGGACATTGTGCCTTGAGGACCAGGGTTGGGAAACACTGTATTAGACAGTTTCTGCAACTTTCTGCATTTTACATAAAATTCTGTTCTTTTTGCTCAGTTTTACAATTCCATCTACATTTTCTACAAGGCACAAAACACAAAGTCTTTCATTTATCAGAGACATAAAGTCATTTTGAGCCCTAATTCTTAATTTTTATCCATCCATTATCTAAACCACTTCATCCTCTGTAGGGTCAAAGTGAGCTGGTGTCTATTTTCAGAAGTCAACAGGGGGAGAAATGAGGGACACCCTGGACAGGTCCCAAGTCCATCACAGGGACACACTCTCTCTCACACCTAGGGACAATCTAGAGACTCCAATTACCCTGGCACACATGTTTTAGTCTGTAGGAAGAAGCAGCAGTACCCAGAGAAAACCCACACACGTTTGGGGACAACATGCTAACTCTGTGCAGAAAGGCAGGATTCAAACTGGCAACCTTCTAACTGTGAGGCAACAGTGCTGCTGACTGGGCCACCATGCAGGACGTGTTGGAGTCATGTGTAACTGATGCTAGTTTGAAAAACCAGCGTATTATGTGAAATGCATTGATTTAAATATTCAGACCATAGCTAGGAGAGCCTTTGACTGACAGAAACAGATGACATGGAAGGAAAGAACCTTAGAAAATCACACCACTAGACTTTTCCATTAGAGGCTGTCGGGTCTCATATTTTCCAGTTTGTCAGCAGTGAATGAGACGAAAGGCTGGATAGATTCACACTTCATTGTACGGAGGCTTCTCATCATTTCTTGGCTTGTCTGAGCATTTTGTTAAGTTGAAGAACCTAGAACTGCAGCGATGCTGATGTTCTACTTATGTTCTGGCTTTTGGCACTGGAAACATAGTTATATTAACAAAATCAGCTCAGTCCATATGAAGACCTGATGTCTTCCACTGCAAATTTACACAAGAATGTAATCACATATAAAGTTTTTTTTATTCTACTAAATTATTTCAGTTTAATGAACAGCAGCAGTGAGCAAACACTAAGAAAACGTATATAAATGAGAACAGAAGGTAATAAAATGAACAAACTGTTTTCTATGAAAACACAGTTTATTTTTCCTCAGAATGGATGTTGTAATGAGTCACCAGCGGTGCAGGCTGCACTTCTCCTGTTCTGCTTATTATGTGTAATTATGATTATTTCTTGTCGTCATTCTGTTTCCTGTCAGCCTCTGCAGTTGTTATCAGCTCTGAGGAGCCCGGCAGTTTACATTCAAGTGACCCCTTGTCTTTAGTGCTGCAGCACCATAGGAAATATGCAGTTAAACATTAGTGCTCTGGATTAGAGCTGTTGTGACAGCAGAGCACATGCAGGTGAAGTGTTTGGTGTTTTCACTTCTCAGCTGGAGCGGTAGCCGGCGGGGGATTTTCTTCAGAGTCTCCATGTAATTTTTAGCTCTACTTGAATTCTTTTATTTATTTTTTATTTTAAGTTTTGAATGAGAATGCCTGAGATTTCATTTATGCATCAGTACTACACGTGAGTCTTTTTCATCTGATGCTTTTTCAGATAATTTAGGATCTTTATAGACTGCTGTTGAAACATGGACCATAATGTGTTTGCCTGTTTGTGTTTGCATTAGCAAAACATCTTCTGAATGACTGATTTTAATAAAACAGTCATAAAGCAACCACTGCATGAACATCTGCAACTGATTATCTTTTTTTCTGGTCAACCCCATTCACGATGGCTGGAACAGCTAAATAACATCAACAAACACAACACATGTCTAAAACTCAATCAGTTTTGAAGATATTGAGCAAAAATGTATTGTACCAGTGCCTGGTCCTGGAGTGGACCCACAGGCAGCATCAGAAAGCCTCCTGGTGGACTGACTGGGTTTATGGGCTACCAGGGTTTGTGACAGATCAGGATCAACATATTCGGGACCATTATGGGCCTATTTTCTTTCTACCTGCTTCACATCAAGTCTGATCGATGCAACTGGCCTGTTGGCTGTCCTCTTCATATTATAAACTAATTGGAATAATTAGTTTATAATATTAAAATCAGCTTTTGCCGTGCTTTTATTTTGAAGGTGGTTGTGTTTAGATTAGCAGTGAGCGTTCCAGCTCATCAGGAGTCTCTGCTGATCAGAGTTCATGGAGACTTGAGTCAGTATCTTACAAAATGGCCTAATTGCTCTGTAATAGGGTTTATCATGGGTTTATATATTTTATTGGTTGACTTTGCTGCATTAATCTGACCTGAGAGAAGAAGAGAACCTTACCAAGATCAGAAGCCATGATGCTCAGAAAAAGTTTCAGAACAAATATTCTGGGTGTTTAGGTTCAGCAGACCCAAAGTCTCCTTTGCTGACATTAAAAAGCAATTCCTTCCAAATCAACTTTTTTTTTTGCTCTAGTAAGATATTGTGATATAGCATAATATGATATTCCACATTTGACCAAAATGACTAATTCATGAATAATTTCTCAACATAAAATAATTTTTATAAAAAATACTCATGAAGGTTATATACATTTGTGTCTTTTTATTTCAATTATTCCTCGGAGTGATGTTTATATGGAACAAGCTCCACCACTGACTGTAACTATAAACTATGACTTGTGTCATACTTCTCATTTTAAACTGTCCATCATCTCTCACAGACTTAAGGGCCAAACATTTACTGCAGTCTACCTGATCTCCCTGTGCTGTTTAAGGTGATTTCTGATGAAGACAGTTAATCTGCACCCTTAAGGTCAAAATCAGACTAGTTCAAAGTACATTTAAATATAATGGAAGTCGACCAATGTTCTTTACAGGGAAAATTAAACGTCAATAGAATTAAAAATGAATGATCCCATTTGACTCAATGATCACGGTTCTCATTCAGCTTCAGTGAAGATTTACATTTTTCTCTCATCTCCCAGTGAAAGTGTGGAGATGTTTCAAAGAAATTGTGTTTTTTGTAAAGTAGAAACGGTTCAAGACGTGATGTTTTAACCTTTATGAGGCAGAAAAAGTTGTGTGTGTCATAGTAATTCTACTGTTTCAAAACAAACCCTCCTCTCGGGTAATATGTTTGTTTCTTCTGTGAAGGAAGGGTAGACTAGCTGTCATCAGAGTGAAAACAGAATGGAAAAAAAACATTTCTTTATTTTTTATATTTTCTGTTGTGACGTCTCTGCGCCGCTTTGAGGATGAAGTGGGTCAAGGAAAAGTTGTTTCACAAGCTAGAGATACTTTAGTGCTGCAATAAAAATAATTAATAAAAACATCAGATGCTATTTTTGACCACGCTTTTTAAATGTGAAACATTTTTTTCTTTGTTTCTAAACTAAAAACCTGAAGTTTTGTGGTTTTCTGATTCTCAGTCTCCTGAGATCAGGTTTGTCTTTTGATTTCACACACACACACACACACACACACACACACACACACACACACACACACACACACACACACACACACACACACACACACACACACACACACACACACACACACTCATACTGTTCTCTTCTGCCGTTGATATGGTAACAGTTTCCAGGGAAACGGAGCAACCGGTCCATGCGGGAGCCACCTGTTGGCTCCTCTTTTTGCAGCACGCTTGTGTGTAATCAGACTTCAATACGTGATTATGTAAGAAATGTTTCTCACACTCCTAGTCAGATCTGAAATCTGTCAGGATGATAAGTGTTTACTTACATGCAGGTTTTACTTGCAGCTCATTCATCAGCAGCATGCTGTTAAACTCCAACTGTGGTGATGTAGATTAGAAGTCTATACGCTTGGTTCTTCTTAAAAAAACAAGTCAACAGTAGTAGTAGTTGCCTCCTTCTAATTTAATTTTTTTTCAGGGGAAATAGTATAATTATGTTAGGTTAATTGAAACCACCAAAAACCAAGAGATGCATTTAAACATTTCAGCAGGACCTGCAGAAACAGTCGGTTCTGTTTTCATCCTGATTCAGTCTTGCTCCCTACAAGGAGTGGTAGATCTGTCAGAATTAGTGAAACCACCTGATAGCTCTGAATTAAAGCCTTTGTGTGTCAGCAGGTCGCCTTCACTTGCTCAAATCTTATTGTGTCCACAGAAGGAGGATTTATTTCTACCAGGTGCTAATCCGTCACTCAGAGAAATGGATGTTGGTTTCTAGGACATGTAGTGACTCGACAGGGCATCACACTACTAATGGGTGTGACCGAGTCAGGTTTTATTTTTCTATTTTTTCTTAGTTCTGGGATGGTTGATTTTTGGGCTTGACTTCAGACAGGGAGCCAATATTTGATCTTTCTCAGATTGCTGCCCTTTTTATACTTTTTGCCATCCAAAATACTACCATAGTGAGATCCTCAGTGATACACACGCAATTACACACACACACACACACACACACACTCAGAAACAGCTTCCAAGGATGAGTTCATTTGTCTCATTAACCTTTTCTAAAGCTATTGTTCCAGGATGTTGCTGTCATGATGGACAAAACAAACCTGGTTCTAAGGTGCTCAGAAAAAGCACAAGAAGTTAGTGTTTAAAGCTGTTATGGTGAATCTGCAATCAAGCTAGGTTTTGAACGCAAACATGGTCACGGAACACTCACCACTCCCCTTGGGTATCTATTGCGAGACACTTCTGCTGGAACCGGAAACCCAGAGGAAACGAGATAGCGCTAAACACCAGTCGCCGTTTTCTAGGTCCAAACATCTTTTGTTGTCCGTGACTTCAAATGGTGTTTTTCTTTTTGGGACTCTGGTAGTTTGTCCTAAAGTTGAAGTGGTAGCAGCCGGCTGTTTCTCCTTCTCTGATATTATTGAGTGGAGAACCTCTCACACCAGTGGTGCTCTGGTGATAAATACGTGAGTGTGGAATGAGTGGAGCATGCAGGGAAGTGCAGTGGCTCGGCGAGACCGACATCAATGGTCCAATGGTGGTTTGCGAGAGAACCACTTCATTTTTATTCTTTTATCTCCACAATATACTTATAACTATACTATGTTAGAACATTGTCAAGAGGCATACAAAGATGTTTATAGCTAATTTGTTTTCTAAATTTGCCATTGCAGCTTTAAACATCTAATTTCTCTGAAATTTGGTACCCTGGGGTAGGATTTCACAGATGGAACTGCTTCAGCTGTCCAACATGTTGCATCAAAAATCCAGACCTCCATACAGGACCTTTTCACATGTGGAGAACCTGAGTTATTATTGATTCAGTTTACAAAATAAACCCACTGATCCCATCCGAAGACTTGACCTGTTTCATCAGAACAACTCATTCATGTTTCAAAACCCAGTTACTATTTATAAAAATGCTGCTTTGCTGTCAGATATCCTGTTCATGCTTTACAAATAATTCCTTAATATGTCATTTGGGAAACCATGATTATTGATTTAGAGGAACTTGTTAAAATTCAAACTAAGCCTTTGTTATTAAGTTTGAAAATCTCTGTCAGGATGAATTTTAAAAAGTCACGCTTGATGTTTCATGAGGTTATATCCAATCTTTTCCACCTGATTCTGGATCCTTTGAAAAACACGTGATCAGATTAGAGCATCCCTAATTTTTAATTTTTATTTTGTTTATTTTGTATCAGTATCAGATGACTTTTACGGCTATGCTGCATTCAGGCTTTTATACGATTTTATTATTTAGTGTCATCCCAGTGAAAATATTTGTCCAACACGTTGACGTACTTTACATGTTGGATTAGAACCACAAGGACTTTACAGACTATGTGAATGCCATCCATCCATCCATTTTCATCCGCTTATCCGGAATCGGGTCGTGGGGGCAGCAGCTTATGGAGGGAGGCCCAGACTTCCCTCTCCTCAGCCACTTGGGCCAGCTCCTCCGGCGGAATCCCAAGGCGTTCCCTGGCCAGCCGAGAGGTATCGTCCCTCCAGCGTGTCCTGGGTCTTCTTTTGGGTCTCCTCCCGGTTGGACGTGCCCGGAAAACCTCACCAGGGAGGCGTCCAGGAGGCATCCTAACCAGATGCCCGAGCCACCTCAACTGGCTCCTCTCGATGTGGAGGAGCAGCGGGTCTACTCCGAGCCCCTCCCGGATGACCGAGCTTCTCACCCTATCTCTAAGGGAGAGCCCAGACACCATGCGGAGAAAACTCATTTCGGCCGCTTGTATCCGCGATCTCGCTCTTTCGGTCACTACCCAAAGCTCGTGACCATAGGTGAGGGTAGGAACGTAGATCGACCGGTAAATTGAGAGCTTCGCCTTTCGGCTCAGCTCTCTCTTCACCACGACAGACCGGTACAACGCCCCCATCACTGCAGACGCAGCACCAATCCGCCTGTCGATCTCACGCTCCACCCTTCCCTCACTCGTGAACAAGACCCCAAGATACTTGAACTCCTCCACTTGGGGCAGGACCTCGCCCCTGACCTGGAGAAGGCATTCTACCCTTTTCCGACTCAAGACCATGGTCTCGAATTTAGAGGAGCTGATTCTCATCCCAGCTGCTTCACACTCGGCTGCTAACTGCTCCAGCGAAAGCCCTATGTGAATGTTGCATGAAATATTCCTAAACATGGATTTTGCTGGAAGATTTTCAAGTTACCACAGAGATTGGGATAGCATCCATTAGGCTGCCAAACACTGTTCCTCATCTGATGATCCGTGGCCGTTTCTCAATACTCAAGTACGCTAGTGCGTTAGTGCGGAGGACGAGGACGGCATTTGGAATAGAACCGTGCTCCGTTGCATCATGGCAACAAGCGCTGCTTTTTGGTACAGTTAAGAAAATGACCTGACATAAAAATAAAAGTCTAATGTCCCTTAAATAACAAAATAACAATGAATAAATATTATTTGTATAATATTTGGTCCAATTTTGATCAAAATTGCTGAAATACCAGCATTTCCTGCTGTTAAATGAAGAAAAAAGTTTCTCTTTGATCATAACAGAGCTATTTAAGGCAACACTGCTTTTATTTTGATAGTGGGTTTGCTAATTAGCATTTTGAGACATTGTGAAGAGTCTGAAAGAAAAGAACAAATACATACAGCAAATTTTACAAGTTACACACAATTATTTACAATAACAGACAACTTTATATATTTTATTTGTATTTCTGAAATAAAACACTACAATTATGGGCTTTCTCCAATGCCGTTCAGAGTATAATAGTTTGCGATGCAATGCATTATGGGACACTTTGCTGTCCCAAGTCCACAGAAGGATGCATTAATGCATGCTCGATACACTGGGCAGAGCTAGAACACATCCGGAAACTTGCCATGATACGTACTTAGGATTGGAAGAGTACTTGGGCCATCGTTGATGATATTTCACAAGGATGTGAGTACACAAGTTGAAAGATGGCTGCCTGACAGAAGCTCCAACAAGATGTACTAAAGCCTTCCTCGTAAGCTGCTCATTTCACCATTTCTACACTGATTGGTTCAAAGATGGGACAAATGAAGTGAAATGTTCAGTTTTATGCACAAAATGGGAAGAAAATCAAGTGCTATTAAAGACAGACATTTTCAAATTAGTAAGCCCCCACACTTAACCCGTTGGTCTGGTCTGTTGGGGTGTAGGCAGCTCTGACAGAGACAGAAAGAGACTGAACAAGCTAGCTACCAAAGCTAGCTCGGTTCTGGGCTGCCCGCTGGATTCTGTTGAGGAGACGTGTGAAAGGAGGATGCTGGGGAAGATGACCTCCATCTTAAGAAACCCCTCCCATCCACTGAACTCCACTGTGGAGATCATGGACAGCTCCTCCAGAGGTAGACTGAGACATCCCAGATGTAAAACTGAGCGCTATCGTAGATCTTTCATCCCCTCTGCTGTAAGAGTGTATAACTGTTCAGTTTAAGCTGTACTGGTATCATCCTGGTACACAATAAAACCAATGCAATATTCATGTGTTCTATAATTGTGCAATACCGGATTCACATTGTTGTCTGTGTCTCTTACAGTATGCTGCATAGTGCTGGTACCAAGTTTGTTTTTATCTTTTATTTGTGTTTTTTTTAGTGATCTAAGATTACAATACTATAGATTACTGCCTATGTGTATATACATGTATCCTTGTTTTTTTATCTTCTTCTAATTACCTTTTGAGTGATGGTGCTGCTGTGACAAGTGAATTTCCCCACTAAGGGATCAATAAAGTCTATTCTATTCTATTCTATTCTATTCTATTCTATTCTATTCTATTCTATTATTCTATTCTATTATTCTATTCTATTATTCTATTCTATTCTATTCTATTCTATTCTATTCTATTCTATTCTATTCTATTCTATTCTATAACCTTTTGAAAAGGACTCAGAGATACAGTACTTGGAAATGTCAAATTTCAGCTGTTGAACATTACTGAGATATAATGTTTTCTGTTTTTAACTGCTTTTTCTGTTTTTCTTACAGTTTTAACTAGGGATGCAACGGTACGCTGTAAAATCCTGGACCGTTCGGTCCTCCCTGCAAGGGACAATCTACTCTCGTGCACCGCGGGACTTCGGTTTTGCCATTATTTTCGCACTGGTCCTTTATTTCATGCTTTACACGGCACCAGGGTGCGTTTGTCTGTCCAGGCAGATGAATTTCATTCTGTGTGCCCACTCTAGTCTCATCTGAAGATGCTCACAGCAGACCCCCTCCCTACCCGCGAGAAAATATCCAATCACAGGTTTGACCCGCCCCACTGAGAGCTGAGCTGAAAGTTTTAGCAAAACAAGTGCAACAGAGCGAAACTTAGCCATGGCGACATGCGACGCGTCGTCTTCATACAAACCTTCCGTGTGGGAACATTTCTGGTTTGCAGTTGAATATAAAGACGAGGAAAGAAATGGTGAACAGTAAAGAGACTGTCTGCAAGCGTTGTTTGACCCATCTCCGATACGCTGCAGTAAACACTATAAACATGGCCAAGAACCTCCGACGCCCCCACCCCAACGTATCGCTTTCTGGAAGCAGAACATTCGAGCAGGTAACGCCAGGGAAAAAACAACAGCCTCTCGCTAATGCCTTTCAACAAATATACAGCATCAGCTCAGATAAGCACAAGAAAATGAGCCACGCTGTCGGCGTGTTTACGTTGTTTAGCTCATTTGTTGGCTGTTTACAACTGAGCGTCCCTGAAGAGATTGGATGTGATGTAAAGTTGCGCAAACACAAGGAAAGATGATAGCTGTAAACTCAGAGGGTCTCTTTATTTGACGCCACAACAACCCCTCACACAACACACTCCTGAGTCGGGACCTTCCTTGGACATCCTGCAATTCCAAATTACGCGTCCCTCCCGGTCCCGCTTCGGTCGCCCTAGCCTCTCACTGACACCACATTGAAAAAGCATTTTAAGCTTGACATTTCTGTTGGTCTCTGAACATATTATTATACACTGGACTACAAGTAATACATCTGAAAAGTTATATTATTGCGTGAATAAAATAAAGTTTGGAAATTTCAGACTTTCTTAAGCTTTTCTACAATTCAAAGTGGACCGAAACCGTGACCCAAAAACCGAGGTACGGACCGGACCGCGGGGAAAGTGGACCGTTGCATCCCTAGTTTTAACTTAACAGTTTGTTTTATAAACTGTACCAAAGATGAAAAAACATTTTGACAGTCTGAGATTGGCTTCAAGGAAAAACATAAACTCTTATTCTTATGGCAGCTTTAGACAATAACTGCTGTACTTTTCACATATTTCTTCTGTTAAAGTCACATTTCATGTTTCTTTGTGTAGACACAACTACAATACTCACTCCTTGGTTAATTTACAACACACATCCTCAGACTGGTGTTAGTGAAAAGAATGCAAATACGATTAAAATACAGATTAAACTGAGTGAAACCTTATTTTAATTAAGACAAAGTATAAAGCAACCTTAAACAGATCATAAAACAACATCAAAGTGTTGAAGTTTTTCTTCAAGGAAACGGCTACAATTTTATTTTAAAATGATGACAAAGTCAAATCTGCAAATTCACTTTTTAATCACTTGTAAAGAAATGGCTGTTTGTCCCAAAGAGTGTTACTGAGGCTGCAGGTCTGAGGGGAACCAGGCCACTGAGCATTGAAGACATGTAACTGTTAAAAAAACAAAGGACTTGACAACATAGTCTAAGTTCCCTATAATCAATAGTAAATCTACAAAACAAGCTACAGAACTCCCTCCCCTCCTGTTGGCTATCATTCCTGGGCCATGGCTGCCGTAACAGGAACTGTATTGCAAGAGGAAACAAGTAAACACCAGTCTTCGTTTTCTAGGTTCAAACATCTTTTGTTGTCCGTGACTTCAGATGCTGTTTTTCTTTTTGGGACTCTGGTAGTTTGTCCTAAAGTTGAAGTGGTAGCAGCCGGCTGTTTCTCCTTCTCTGATATTATTGAGTGGAGAACCTCTCACACCAGTGGTGTTCTGTTGCAAAATGCGTGAACGCGTAATGAGTGGAGGACCCAGGTGTGGAAGTGCACTGATTCGGTGAGACAGACAACCGGATGGTCCTATTGGTTTCGGTCAGAGCCGTGTTTTTATGGAGGTTTTAAGATAAATACGAGAGAACTCCATTAATATATTTTTCAATCTCCACGATATATTTATAGCTATATAATGTTAGAACATTAAGAGGCATGAAAACATTTTTTTAAGCTAGCTGGTTTTGTAGATTTGCTATTGTAGCTGTAAGAAGATGTGAGTAATGTGATAGGATGGGCTTTTCTGTTTAAAATCCTAGTGGCTGGATTCTAAATCACTCTTAAAGGTTTGGTGGCTGTGAACGCAGCTTTAGCTCAAATACGGACCACACTGCATTTTTTCGGCTGTTGCACAGGACTGCTCATGTCACACTGTGAGAACTCCAGAAAGGTGGCATACTGTACAGTCCAAGATTTCAGTGAGCCAGACTGCACGACGTCTCGCTCTAGCAGGACATTCTAATGTCATGAATACACCTCCTGAAAAACTTACATCACTAAAAGCCGACAGCTAACCAAAACAACAATGCTCAAAAGAGAAAAAAGTGCTGCCATTGACACTTCCTTAATTAGACTCTGAAAAAAACTCCAAAAGGGAGTGGTCCACATGTTCCTGCTCGTGACCTCCACTGTTACTAATGTTGCTAATTCTACTCACGTATTGTACTCTCGTCACTAGTTGTTCACGTCAATCAATATGGTGTATTTTCATTAGTTGGTTGCAGACGGAGTCGTAGCTTTTCAGGCAGTGCTTGAAGACTGTTGGAGGCTGACTTTGGTTTCGAGGGTGCTCAAAAAGCTGTCACAGAGCCGGTCACACTGGACGGCCACATACTTGCAAATCACCCTCATGTTCACTGGTTTTTGTCACGATTCTGTTCACGACAAGAGATTTGTCTAGGATGGCTGAAAAACACACAGCGTGGTCCAGGCTGGTTGAAGGAGTTGTGCTGGGCATATTTTCAGAAATAACTCAGAACTTGTAGAATTTAATAGTATTTGTTTAAATGTCAGTTACTAAATATCACTGGAACACATCCAGGACCTTCAGGGAAAAGCTTTCCTTGAAGCAGCCTCTATATCAAAATATTGATGCTTCATCAAACCTCCAGCCCCAGTTCTGCTCTCATCTCACCCTGCTCTCTGGGCCTCTGCTGCTACCTGAAAGCTCTCGGTCCATATTGGTGTTGTCTCATTTGCATGATGGTGATGGCAGCTCCTTTTATAGGAATGATGTTTCACGCTGGTTTCTGTTTCCTCATTGGCTTTCATCTGGCTCCCTAACATTTCCTCTCTGTGCTGCTTTGCTTTCTCTGGCTGTCACCATTCATTTTTCTCCGTGTGTGTGTGTGTGTGTGTGTGTGTGTGTGTGTGCCTGCATGCCTACTTGTGCATGTGCTGGACACAATCTGCTTTGTTGTCCTTGCAGTAATCTGGTTTTCGAGCTGCTCAACTCTCATCAGAGAGGCTGACTACACTAGAGAGCTTCAACACAGAGCTGCACTCACAGAGATTCATGCCCTCTCCCTACCACACACACACATATCCCTGCATCTCGGTCCTCCTGTCCTCCTCGAGCAGTGTTGGATGACCTCCCATCAACACTGAACACATCCTACAGTTATACTGGTTGTGAATGCACCCCTGCGGGTATCCCCAACAACCTGTTAAACCCTGGCCAATCTGTGCCCAGAATCAAGAGGTGTGTCAGACGAGAGCTAACCACGGCCTGCATGCTACGCTTTTCTCCCTTGTGTACAATATCAAACAGTATCACTGGGTATTTGTGCACATCACTGTAAATACAGCAAATGGAAAACCAAGATGCATCCCTTGCCTCCCCGGGCCAAATCAAGCTCTGGCAGATAAGGAATTGAGTGAACCCCGAATCCACCATCGCCCAATGAACGCCCCCCTTTACTCTTACCGGCACACAGAAGGCTCCAGCACCTCCCGGGAACAACGTGGAACCAGCCACCTGAACCACCTGACCGATCTCCATGAGGGGACATTCCTTTCATAGGTGTCCAACCTCTCTGCACCGCCAACACAGCCTGGACGACCCAGCCTCAGAATCCCCCAGAGACGGGTGGTGATCCCTCTCCCATGTAGTCCGGCCGACATGCTGTCACTAGCTGTGTGACTACGGTTCTACGGTTACCGCTATGGCCTCGTTGAAGATCTGGCAGGGGTGTTCAAATGACTTGTTGTGTTCTAGTCAGCTTAACAGCCGTTGTGAAGTCCTGGGAGCGGTGGCACTGAACCCACTATTTTGCTACTCCCAGCAGCCATTCGCCAAACTGCTCCACCACCAGCTCGACAAACCTGACCTTCACAGCGGACAATCCTGGGTTCAGACATCTTTTGGCTGCGTCCTTCAGCCGCTGAGCAAACAAAAACAGTTGGTCCTCCATTCCCAGGGTCTCTTCCCGAAACCTATGCCTGTAGTTCTTCGTGGTGCAGCCCATCTGGTCCAGGGCAGCTCAGCTCAGGTCAACATAACAGCCCTTTGATGTGGACGGCAGCTCAAAGACTGCAGCTTGAGCCTTGCTGGTCAGATAAGGCGTGCCACCCACTCCTCCGCCGACCACCGACACGCCACTGCTTTCGTCTCAAACATGTCCAGTTAAGACTGCGTATCATCCTCCGGCATCCTCTGATGGATGGTGATGTTCAGGGAAGAAGCGAGAGACGGGGCATTCGCCAAGATGCACAGCCAGGTGCTGCAGCACTTTGGTTTGTCTTTCTGCCTGCATCTCCATGGACTCCCTGTTCAGGGAGGCAACATCGGCCAGCATCTTCCATATGGCCGCCAACGGCTGTGTGTGAGGCTGACGGCTGTGAAATGGTGGTCTCATGTTCGGCACCAGTGTAGCAATGTTGAGGCTGCGGGGCACACACTAGGCACAGATGCACAACAGCTCGGTCACACTTCAGTTTTATTAAACAGTTTGTTCCGGTCTCACAGATCCTGATCCTCTCCAGCTCTGTCCATCCTCCTTGCTCCAGCCGCCCTCTTTATAAAGAAGAGGACACCTGAGTAGCAACAGTTTCCAGCTGTGTGCCATCACTCGTGTCCTGCTGCGCTCCCCGTGCCTCGCTCCTCCTCCTCTCTCTCTGACGCACGCTCCCATGCACCGCCACACAGGCCTTGTTCTCTCATGCTTCATCTTTGTACCATCAACTTTCTTCCTAAGTCACTCACAGCTGGCAGCTCATGAACTCTTCTGCCACATTGACTGCTGTAATTTTCTTCTAATGTTCTAATTCTGCAGGTCACATCACCAAACCATTCCTGAAAGAACTGCACTGACTTCCTGTTCAATACCAAATTCAGTTTAAGATCCTCCTCCTCTCAATTAAAGATCTCCATACCTGGCTCCTCCATATCTCTTTGAGCCTCATCACAAACTCTTCCATCTTCATCTTCTTGCCAGCTCTCTGTCCCGTCTGGAAATATGTCCATGATGGATTTGAGAGTCTTCAATCATACCGTCCTCAGCTCTGAAATTCTCTCTTTATATTTGTTTTGCTTAATGTTTATGGTTATTTATTTGGCAGAAACATTTATCTGAAGCAGCTTATAGAGGATGCAGTCAATCAACCTAACATGCATGTGTTTGATCTGTAGGAGGACCACGAGAAAACACACACACACACACACACACACACACACACACACACACACACACACACACACACACACACACACACACACACACACACACACACACACACACACACACACACACGAGAACATGTTACCTCCTGTTTTTTAAAGGAACCCAACAATATATGTATTCATTATTATGAATATTATTATTATTATTATTGGGTTTGTGCTGGTTGACCTGCTAATAAAAATAATGTATCTCTTACATGAAACGGATGTTCTGACAGTTGTCGCGCACGTTTTACACACTTGAGGCCAGAGGGAAGGAAGTAGATGCTAACGTAAGTTTTAAATTAAAAACTGTGACTGAGACAAAACAAAAAACCTCTCTAGCATCAAATAACCATGAAGCTCTTTGATTGTAATCAGTTTATACTCTGATCAGCTACAGTCGATGTTGGCTCACATTTGTCATTTGCAATGTGCTCTAGTCTGATGCCAGCTATCAGTCTGCCAGGAAATGCTTTGTTCAACAACAACAACGCCGTCAAAAAGCACACGACAAACAGTGAATCTGCACAGAACAGTTGATTCAGTGTGTATCTCTCTGGCTCCGGTTTCTGCTGAGGATTACTCTGGTTTATAGTAAAAATATTGAGCACAGTTGGAGGCGGTGCTTTATTGGAGTAGACATTCAGAGACAGACTGTCAAAGCATGAAGGCAATAATCTGAGTTACATTTCATTTTCACTTGAGCAGCGGTAATTTCTGATCTGTCTCAAAACAGGCACTGGTGTGTGGGCGTCTTTAGGATCTGACTGCAGGTACAATCGGTTTTGATCATTCAGCATTTTGCATTAAGTCGTCTTTTTCACTGAAACACTCCAGCAGACATTCATTATATAGCAGCTTTATGGCTAAAAAGCTTTGTTCCTTTACTGGTCAATCTCTTTTTATTATTTCTAGGTTTACATAAGTCCGTGTCCACGCATTATCGTAGGTATTTTAGGTTGCTGCAGGTCTGATTTAGATCCTGGTTCTTTAAAAATCAAAGTACTACTCTGATTGGTCAGATAAAAAGTTCAAAATCGTTAAATGGTGTTTGATAGTTAGCATGGATGAGGTTGTATAACGGGAGTGTCGTCACATCTAATAAGTTGAATTAAACTTACGGTATATTAGAACATCAGTTTACTGAAGATTTCAGGTTTCATGTGTTATTTTTCTTTAGCTAATCCTGGTAGAACTTGGGTTTAAGTAATCCACAGATCCAGTTAAAACCAGAACCTTTTGCCTCACGTGTGTGTTTAGTACTCTGAGCTAAGTGTGAGTAGACAGAAGTGACACTGAGTGGCTCTGAAGGACTTGCATCATGCTTGGCTGAGCTTCTACACCTCCACAAGCTTCGTGTCACTGAAACCTTCACTGTTCTGAACCACAAATTCAGCCTCATGTAATGATAGTGTGTGCTAACTGACCCAAGCACCACTGCGGTGGAGGTGTTTGTGACAGAAACATCCTCTGCTCACTTTTTACTAACATCCAAATCTGTTCCATGGTGTTTGTTCAGTCGGACGGAAAATCTTCAGTCAGCGGCAAGCCGGTCATCATCACCAGTTAGTCAGAATAAAGAAAAATACAAAGGTTTGTGTCAGACAGGAGGTTTGGCCTCCATCTGATCACGGCACTGATACAACTGTTATGATCATATAAAGTTTGTGAGAAACATCATCAGACTGTCTGTGATGATAATAAAGGGCCCCTTTGTTTATTAATGCTTAATAATGCACTAAGTAACGTTAATAAAGGGACCCTTATTGTAAAGTGTTACCAATCATTTTAGTCAGCTCTAGGTTTTTCCTAGCTCTCATCCAGTGAGAATTTGGTCAAAGTCCACATTTACCTATAAATGATTTATTTTACAGAAGCCAAATTACAAAAAGTATTTTATACAGTTTAAGGAACTTGTTTAGGTGCAGTTAAAGATCTTTTCACTAATTATGTACCTTACCTTCTTCGAGCAACAGCCTTGCATCTGTAAGTCAGTTGTTGACACAAAGAAGACGATGCTGGCATGTTTATGCAGGCGGTATGTTTTGTTCATAAATGTACAATAAATGGTGTTTAGTGAAGTTTCCCTATAAGATTGGACATTGTTCAGACTGAAATGTTGTTTTCAAAGTAAATTGTTCATGTTTACGTTTACTTTTATGCATTTGGCAGACAAACCATGATGAGAGTATCTGACGCTTCACATTACACCTGCATCATGTTTCATCACTGGAACCTCAGCAACAGAACCAGAGAGACAGAGACCTGCTCCACAGTGGTTCTGGTAGCTGTTTATCTATTTGGACACCACAGCTGCAGAAATCTGTCTGGCTGAGGGATGTGGGCCTCTTTTCTGCTTCCAGCAGAGTCCAGCTGAGATATTCAGGAAGCACATCCAACTGTGATTCATGGATATTTTGGGAGGAATTTCAGGTTGAAATGGTGTATTTCTGGGCAGAGACCTTATTTGTTTCCACTGCAGTCTCTTGCTCTTCCTCTTTATGTGTTGAGCGTAAGGCTTTGTGACAGATCAACGCTCAGTCTGGCTGTATAAACTCGTTTGAAAAGTCATCGAGCATCAAGCTGCTGCTCGCTGCACAAACAGCAGAGGAGCGTCTGCTTTTAGACTCGATGAAAACTTGCTTTTGTTGTCGGAGCGGCGTGACCTGAGTTCTCAATAACGGCCCACTGTGTTTGTGTCAGCGCAGATTTGATGAATGTTGGAGAAAGGCTTGTTCGTCTGACTGTGGCTTTGTGTTGGAGAACACAAAGCAGTTTGCTTTGTTGTGCTGACATTGTTAAAGTTTATAAGGTCTGCTTCATTAGGCTCTTAATACGGGAGAGAAACAGATGGACCAATATAGAGGTAATCAAATCTACTGTAAAAAAGGACCTGTGTGTGTGTGTGTGTGTGTGTGTGTGTGTGTGTGTGTGTGTGTGTATGTGTGTGTGTGTCTATTGTGGCATTTAGCAGTAAAAATTCTTATGATCTGGTAGTAATTTCATTCAATCCAAATACAAATTTCCCTGCGTTCCCTGAGTTGTGGCACTTGGGGCAGAGGAAGATGAGCAAAGTGATGATGGTAAGCTATAAGATAAGTGAGAGTTTGCAGCCTACCAATAAATTATTCTACAATCATGCTGCTTTGTGAGTTTCCAGCCTCAGCAGAACATGGATAAATCAAGCTGCTGTGAAATGTTAAGATTAGAAGAGTTATCTAAGAAAATCAGTGTGTTTCAGACAGAAACTTCAGATTATGTCACTTCATGAGGAAGCAGAAACGAGGTGCTCGTGGGTTATGAAATCTGCCTCACAAAAATGTAATTTAATTACATTTAATAACCCCGACAACACTTCTCTAATCAGCCACAAATTAACGTTGTGTTTTCAGCCCCGGCCTCCAACTCTGCCGACGACAGCCACCCAACCTGTGACACCTTTTCGAGTCTCGGTTTAAACAGGCATCCAGCTGTGTTTCTCCAGCTGTGATTATCCTCCAGCTGGAATCGTCCACGATGAAGTGCATGTGTGAAAGTCTTTGCTCATCACTCTGTTCCTTCATTTATTATCCAGTCTTCAGATGTGGATTTGAATGGAGTGGTGTTGACTTCAGGATCTGCTCTAGCAGCTTGGTTTGTGTTTTATTCACAAATCTCAATCTTGTTTTTGCCCTTAAATTGATTTTGTTTTTCACTTTCTACTTATCAGAATTGCTTATTTTATGTTCTATTAGTATTTTTTTCCTGAAAAATAGAAGCAGAAAAATGTTTAGGGGGAAAAATAATTTAACTGGGTTCTTCATAAATAATTCAGTTGTTTTTTTGTGAATCAGAACTCTATTCTGTTTGGTTGAAGATGATTGTTTCTGTTAGACTGAAGCAGAGATGTTTTCTTTCATTCTCTCTGCTGTAAGGAGAAGCACAAACTGCAGCAGAGTGTCTGATATCAGACGTTTGTTAATGACATATTTAGAGATACAATGATGTTGATTTCACTTTCTAGTGCAGAACTGATCTGCTAATAACTGTTTTTGTTTGATTCAAATTTATGTCAAAGAATTTAAAATTGAGAGATTTTATGTTTTTTTTTTTTAGATTAAAGCAACACTTAGCAGATTTGGCTTGTTTTTAGCACCCCCTAGTGTTGGTTAGCAAAAGCAAAAGTGAAACTTATCTCCTGGCTGTGTGTTCATCTCTTTAACGCCTTAATCTAACAGCTGAAACGTCGCCTCAGCCTTCATTAGTGTCTACAGGAGCGGTTCATCACTAAATCAAACAGATCAGCTGTGTTCACGATCTAAAACACGCAGGAAACATGCTGGAAGCAGACTGCAGCGCCAGGTAGGTCAAGCTAAATGTTTTCTAAGTCCCAACAGACCAGACCAGCAACTGTAAAGTTGCAAGTGTGATATTCTGGCCACAGGGGGCGACAGGGGCTGGGTGACCTTTCATTAACCCTGTAAAGGGTCGTTTTAGCACATACTGGCTCAAGAAAGTGATTTAAAAATATGAAAAAGTTGCATAGTATGGCTTTAAATAGTTTCTTACTGCATGTGTGAATTAGTGCCTAGACATGGTGCAGTCACAAACTGATAAAATCTTGCTTTCTTTTTTTTTGCTTGACAAAGAATATTTCAGATATTTGAGTTTCAGTCCAGCTGATCACGAATGAAGCTCAACACGATGAGTAAGACTGGGCGATATGGCCTAAAATCAATATGACGGTATATTGAGGAGTTCACCTCGATAACGATAAATGGACGATAACTACATGAATGCGCAAAAACAGACAAAAAGTTGTCCACTAGATGGGGCTGTCACGTGTATTACGTTGAGTCACGTTGTCATGTGACTCGAGGTAGTACAGGCTCCTAAATGACATGAACGTCACCAACCTACACACATCTTTTCATTTTTTATTATTAACATGGGAAAAATTATATCGATAAGAGTCAGAAATTTCAGTAATGATACATTTTCAATTTATTGCCCAGCCCTATTGATGAATATTATTTAGATTTTTTGATGCATTTATGTTCTGATTTGACCTGAAACTCCTCACAGCAGACGCTCAGTGGAGTCAGGTTTCACAAGCTGCTCTCAGCAGCTCAGTCTTGTTGCTTTATTGACCCAAATGTTGTTTGTAAAATGAACACAAGAGTGCAGGATTGTTTGTTCTCTCCAACCACTGGTAGCAGAAGAACACCGTTTTAAAGCAGCACTACTGTGTGTCTAACATCCCTCAGCAGGGCTTCAGTTTGTGACATCGAGCTTCAGTTTTTAACCTTTCCTCTTCTTTTTGCCGGTACCACACTGCTGATTTTGTTTTCCTTTAAAACACGGTCCAATCTGGAGGGCAACACTCAAATCCCATCATCTGTGTGATGCAAAGATCCAGCAGCCAACGACCTTGTCTGTATTTTGCCTTCAGTGTTTTTACTGGAAATGGATGGAGGCTCATCTGGAAGAGAGGATGGATAAATGGACAGAGCATGAAAAATGGAGGGATTGGACATGTATGAAGGAAGGAATAAGGGTAAGAGAGATGTAGGCGGGGATGTGGAGGGAAACTGAGTCAGACTTAGAAAGAAGAATGATTAAATGAAAGATGGGAACACATGAAGGGGGGTAGAGAGCACCTCCTTCATTCATCCTTTGATGTTGCCGCTGAATACATTTTCAGAATGAGTTGATGTCTTGTCTAGCCTTGTTTCAAAGGCCTCTCCTGCACTTTTACTCCATTATGCATGACTTACACAACCACACACAGCTACTGCTTTTACTCTCACATCACATGACTACACAGGATCACATCATCGCCATCGACTTGACTTGTCTTGTCTTATCCTAAACATGTCTAAGTGATCTGCTTAATGAAGTGGTTTAAAACATTTCTTCACACATGATTTGATACCAAAAGTTATTTTAAGTCAGAAAGCTAGGGTGGAAACGTAACAATTAGTCAGTCATTTCAGTCCAGAGGACAGCACAAACACACAGAAAAGCTTTTATGGAGTCAGAACTTCATTAAAACATCAAATTAGCATGAATATTTAAATTAGCCTACAGTTGCTGTTAGGAGAGTGCAGCCGTTTTGATTTAGTCTTGTTTAGCCAGAATTCTGCCTTTGTACTTACAAAGTTTGGATCAAACCTAAAATGAAACAGTCAGGTCTACAGTATTCAGGTCATTTTTGTCTATATTGAACAGTTAGTTTTTGACCTTAACCAATCTTTGGTCCATTTTAAGTGATGCTCTATCAGTTATTTTTCTCCCATTTATGGGCCACAGATCATGTCCTTCAAAGTGAGTGGAGGCAGCAAACAGAAAGAAGTCCTCTGACTAGAGCAATACTTATGACTTTCCAGACAGTAACAAATTAGCAGCTAATCTTTTGGTATTTAAATTACTCGTGCTTAAAAGCATACTAAGCACACTTTTCACATTTTTAAATCATTTTCTTGAGCCAGTATGTGTTCTAATGACCCTTTACAGGGTGAATGAAAAGTCTCTCAGCCCCCTCCGCCCTCTGTGAGCAAGATACCCCGTTTGCAACTTCAGCCTCTCTGGACCGCTCCCCTGAAGTCTCACAAAGTCACGCTTTACGGCAATCCATATTTACACATCAGAACAGACGAGCTTTACCAGGTTAGCATTTATTGTAATGTGTTTATCATGGAGGAGCCTCAGAAGAAACACAGAAAACATTTATCTGCTGAAGCTAAAAAGAAATAAAAAGAACATCTGACCACAATAGGAGCCAAACAAGAGTCAACATTGAGTTTTCTGAATCGTGACAGCTCAGACACGTTTCCTGTATGTTTTAGAACGTGAACACAGCTGATTTGTTTGATTTAGTGATGAACTGCTCCTGTAGACACTAATGAAGGCTGAGGAGACATTTCAGCAGTTAGATTAAGGTGTTAAAAAGACGAACGCACAGTGAGGAGGAGAGTTTCAGTTTAATTTTTATGACAGTGAGTTAAAACGAACACTAGGGGGTGGTGTGAGGACTTTGTCCTGTTTCTAGAGACTCTGTTTTGAGTGATGTCATCGGTGGGTTTGGTTGTCTTCATCATTCACTTTATTTATAAAACACTTTCCTTCAACCACAGGTGGCACCAAAGTGATGTACACCGCTTAAAAATGAATACAACGGTGAACCCTGCAAGCGCCAACAGAGGTATGCAATTAAACAAATATAGAACAAGATATAAAAATAAGATAATAGAATGAAAGACGGCAAAGTTATCTAAAAATAAAGGAGCATGGCAAAGGAACAAAAGTGAGTCTTCATCCGACTCTTAAAAACCGGCAGCAAAGGTGCCTGTTTGGCCTCCAGTTGAAGGTTATTCCATAGCTTAGAGGCCAAGATCAAGAAAACCCTGCCTCCTCTAGTTGTGCATTTCACATGAGGAACAACTAGCAACTCTTGCTGTGCTGACCTAAGTGCACGTAAAGGGATGTATCGGGTGAGTAGGTCAGACAGATAGGTTGGAGCACTACCCTGTAGGGACATAAAAACAATGACAAGTAGCTTTTACTCCAATGTAAAGTAGCCAAAACTGGTGTAATATGCTCCTGCATTCTGGTACCTGTCAGGAATCTAGCTGCAGCATTTTGGGCATGCTGGAGCCGGGCTAGGGAATCCTAGCTTACTCCTGAATAAAGGGAGTTACAGTGGTCCAGGCTGGCCCTTGCTGTAGATAAAAAAATGGTTTTGGAGGTATTTTTCATGAGGAAACAACAATATCACATGGTCAAAAGCTCCAAAAGTGGATTTCCATAATATAGCCCCTTTACGTCACCATTCCCTTTCACATGTTGGTCGATTTAAGTGTTAAAATCTTCCATTAGAAAAATGTCTTGGCTTGCCCTAAAATCTGACAATGCTCATTCTGACAGAACAGGAAAAAAAAGCGAACTTCCCACTAAATGCATGTCCTCAAATGTTATTTTGGTTCTAACAAAACCTTGCACAGTCCCTTTCTATCTGCATGTCTTGCTGCTTTTAGGCCTCACTGAATACAGTTAAAAGAACCAGGAAATCTCCTGCAGTTTATTTTTCTAGAGCAGAAACCTTTTTCAGTCCGGTCTGTCAGAGCATCAATAAAATCCTGGAATATAAGACTCCCAGTGGCCTCCCAGTTCAGCCAGCAGGCAGCCAGAGGTTAAGAGCCTCGCTCATCTGAAGAGTTTTGAATAATTTATTCATGTTACCAGTTATGGTCTTCCATTATGTTAAGCATTATAACCAACACTATCTTTTATTACAGTATTATCCAGATTGATTTTTCTGCCCCCATTTGCTAATGCTTTCACTTGTGAAGGCAGTAAAACCTAATTGTTCACCCCCCCCCCCCCCCCCCCCCCCCCCCCCCGAAGAAAAGGAAAAAACACAATAGATACCAGACTAAGCAGGAGAATAAAGACATTTCCAGCTCCATTGCCTCAAAATGTTAAATGCCAAATATTAACTAATTAATGTGAATTGTCTTTGGATGAGGGTTCGGCACCATTGATGTTTTATGAGCCTTTGGATCCCTTTATTATGCAGCTGAACACATGTTCCTGTTAGTGGTGGACTTTAACCACGGAATAACACAAAAACAGGGAACTTAATGAACAAATATTTCAATAATGCACTTTGTGTGTTTTTCTGCTTGTTGACACACTACAGAGTCTTGAAGGTAGCAGACTGGTTTCCTCTTGACTTTCACCTCCTCAGGTGGTTGATGCAGCTATTGACTTTGACAGATCAGCTCACTCCGATGCTTTAACAACCATTCACACCGCATCCAAACACGCTGTATCAGCTACTAACCTCCAAAACGTGCAAACAATGACATTCGGCGTGAAACCAAAGTGCCACTTGGATTCTCTAATAAGCCATGGCTCTCGGCCTGAAGGATCATGGTGATTTATGGGACTTTTGGGAAACGTGAGTCCTCTGGCTCACGTCCAAATGATTTTTACTAATGGCTGTTTGTTGTTGTAGTGCATTTTTTGGAGAAGATCCCAGCTTTTTGTTCCAAGCTGGATTAATGTGGGGGATAGTAGCACTCAGAGGTATAGTCTTCAGGAATTAATCTGGCAGGGAGTGCAGGCTTTGTCAGAGGTGATGTCTTCACCTTGGATTGAGGTGCATTATCTGGATGAAACAGCAGCCGCATCCGACAAGACCGATCAGGAAAGGACTCCTTCCATCTGCTCCTCATGGGTTTCGTCTTCTCCTTTTAATGCTCTTGTCTCTAAAATTGTTTGCACAAATAAGAAAGTTTATTGAAAATTCACTAATTTAAAAGATGCACATTAGTATACGGACATTATATAAAAGTTACAGAGGCCTTTTTCATCTCTATTGTAGTATGAACTGAAAATAATAAATTACAACAAACAGAAATCAAACTGCACTTGATTAATAAACCATACAATCTTCATTTAAATAGCCACATCAGTGACATTGATGTAAACATAGGACACTGTTGAAGCCTTCACTCCAAGTAGGATAACAACTGATTGGTTAATAATTATGGAGCTAGGATTGGGACTTTAATACATGTAACCTGTACCAAGTTTTGTAACTGAAAACATGTTTCATGACACGTAACTCTGGATTTGTAACTTGTAACTTTAGTTTTGTAACGTGTAATTCTCAATTTGTACATGTATTTCTCGTTTTGTAACATCAAACTTTCGTGTTGTACATGAAACTTTTGTTGTGCAACTTAAATCTAACTTTAGTTTCCTAACATGTAATTCTCAATTTGTACATGTATTTCTCGTTTTGTAACATCAAACTTTCATTTTGTACTTGAACTTCTCTTTTGTAACATACAACTTTCATTCTGAACCATTAAACTCTCGTTTTGTTACTTGCAGACTTCAAAAATAAAAAATCATTGTACATGTTTGAAATCAAAACTCTCAAAACACACATCTCATTCTACAGTTACAAACCTCAAGTCTACAG
>SSNS01000831.1:4483-36965 GCA_006937985.1 Aphyosemion australe
TGTGTTCAAAGTAAAAATCATTAAAGGGACACTAGTCAGTTTTGACTTGTTTTTAGCACCCCCTAGTGTTCGTTGGTGAAAGCGAAAGTAAAACTTATCTTTCCTCGCTGTGCGTTCGTCTTTTTAACACCTTAATCTAACAGCTGAAATGTCTCCTCAGCCTTCATTAGTGTCTACAGGAGCGGTTCATCACTAAATCAAACAAATTAGCTGTGTTCATGATCTAAAACATGCAGGAAACATGCTGAAACCAGACTGCAGAGGCAGGTAGGTCAAGCTGAATTTTTTGTAAGTCCCAACAGACCGGACCGGCAACTGTGAAGTGGAATATTCTGGCCACAGGGGGCGACAGGGGTTGGGTGGCCTTTCATTCACCTGTAAATGGTCATTTTAGCACAAACTGGCTCAAGAAAATGATTTAAAAATATGAAAAAGTTGCAGTGTCTCTTTAAAACAAAGAACAAATTACAGGATTTTTAAAAATGTTAATTTGATCACAAATTTTGTTGCAGATTTCTTTTTGTGTCTATAACTAAAGAAGTGAAAGAAACAAGCTGAAGAACATGCATGGCTCTGAGCTTCACCATCTGCTGAAATCCCCAAACATATGCCATTAACTCTACAGTTACTCCAGTTACATTCTGCTCTAATCACTTCCAGTTCTAGTGGTTCAAACATGCTCAGAAGGAAGTGATGGACAACCAAATCCAAGGATTTGAATTTAATGTAAAATTATAAATATTGGTTAAGAAATTCTTCAGCTTTATGACAACAATAATAAAAAGTCAGCTGATTGAACAGTTGAGGTGCAGAAAGCTGTTTATTACCTTTAAAGTTTATATTAGACTTAATAAAAAGTGAATAAGTGTATTTTCCTCCTGGTTAGCCTTCACCAACAAATTAGCAGCAATTTTAGTACCAATAGATATTCAAATGCTAATTAGCTCTGGAAAATAAGCAGATTGTGTAATAATAGTTTGTGTTCTGTGAGAAAACAACTCAATAATCAAAACGACACCCTGCTAATATTGCTTGATTAGTTCAGCTTTTTGTCTCCAATCAGAAAATTAGCTGTGTGGGTGTGAGTCTCAAAGTGGAGGTCCTGGAGAGCTGCTTAGCATGGAAAGCCCATGACAGCCGCGCCTGAGTGAGGATTTACAGCATACCAGGCTGCAGTTGCTGGGAGGTGAGGAGGCTCTTTGGTAACACTTTACAATAAGGGTCCCTTTAGTAACGTTAATTAGTGCATTATTAAGCGTTACTAAACCTTTACATAAAGTATTAACAACTGCTTTTATGCATTACATAGCGTTAATAAACATTATTTAATGCATTATTAAGCCATTAACTATTGTTTATTACTGAACCTTAGTTAATGCAGTAATAAGCATTAAATAATATTTAATTACTTAGCATCATGTTTTACTCTGCAGTAATTACCATGATAGTTGATGTGTTAATAAACCCTTAATAAATACCCAAGTAATCATTTACTATGGTTGTGTATTTGCAGTGAATAAGCAGTAAGTAACAGCTAACTAATGCATCCACTTATCCTACCCTGTATTTTGGATGTTACTTGGATGGGCATTAATAAACAATTAATTACTCACTTACTAATGATGTACTGTGTACGTCAACAGGTAGCCCTTACCTGACCTTAGGTAAGGTAGAAACATGTATCCCTTTAGAAACACTTGCTAAATGCTTAATAGACTCATAAGCATTATTTAAGTATTACTTATCCATAGTTAACCATTACTAAATGACTTTTGGACCCTTATTGTAAAGTGTAAACATGTATCCCTTTGGAAACACTTTCTAAATGATTAATAGACTCATAAGCATTATTTAAGTATTACTTATCCATAGTTAACCATTACTAAATGACTTTTGGACCCTTATTATAAAGTGTAAACATGTATCCCTTTGGAAACACTTTCTAAATGCTTACATGTTTTTACCTTACCTAAGGTCAGGTAAGGGCTACCTGTTGACGTACACAGTACAGCATTAGTAAGTGAGTAATTCATTGTTTCGTAATAAACAATAGTTAATGGCTTAATAATGCATTAAATAATATGTTAATTAACGCTATGTAATGCAAAAAAGCAGTTGTTAATACTTTATGTAATGGTTTAGTAATGCTTAATAATGCACTAATTAACGTTAATAAAGGGACCCTTATTGTAAAGTGTTACCCTTTTTCTTCATATCTATTTATGCAGGTGAGTTATTATAATGGTTTTAGGTTTCAGTGTCTGTAAGTATAACCAGCAGGGCCCTGCAGGGAATCGAACCCCGTCTCATTTCTGAGAGTACCGTTACCAGAGCCTTTTGATTTTTCTTTATTTTTTTTTTCTTTATTTATTTATTTTTATTGGTGACATGAAACAGTAAAAAAAAACCTGCTAACGGATGCAGGTTTATTTATTTTTTTAACCATTTATCTTGGTACAAAAGCTTGAGGTTCAGCTGGGCAAAAACTCAAAGTGTTTGATGATGAGTAAGCTGAGTAGATCCATCAGGGTTTTAGGATTTTGAGTTGGGGGTGAAGTGGAGCACCCAGAAAACCCCCACGCAGCACAAGGAGACAGAAATGATTTGGACGAGTGTTTTCTGTGGCATCATCCTTGTGCTGCCTTTTTTTGAACATTTAGGGACACGTGGTGATGTGTGTGGATGGGATGGAAGCGCTCTTCTTAGAGTATTAATATATCTAATAAACTAATAATTATGTATCCAATGCCAATACTAGATTACTGTCTATGCGTATATAGATGTACCCTTGTTTTTATCTTCTTCTAATTACCCTTTGAGTGATGGTGCTGCTGTGACAGGTGAATCTCCCCACTGTGGGATCAATAAAGTCTATTCTATTCTAATAACTGTATAATGTATCTAATAACACATACAGCTGAACAGATGCAGCCAGTAACAACCTGTCTCAGTCTGAAGTCTGCATCTTCTAACTAAAACATCTTTACTTTATTTCCTCCTAAAGAAATTAAAGAAAGATTTCCATTTGGGTTTTTGTGTTTTTTCCACCTGCTCCTCTAGAATCTGCATTTTTTCTAACATTTTCTCTGTGACTAACTTTCTCTCCTCTGTTTCCTGTTTAACGGTGTTCTTGAGGTCAGAGATAGTTTTTAGCAGGATGGTGTTGACTATAGACCGGTCCTTTCTCTCTTTCTGCAGAGTCTCATCTGCTTGTTTAACTGCTGCCTCCAGATTTGCAGCTAATTGTTCTTCTTTTCTCTGCAGACAGACCTTCTCCTCCTGCCACTGCCGCTGCTGCTGTTTAAACTTTTCTTCAGCACCTTCTGCAGCAGCTTTCATTTGGGAGTTTTCTGTTTTTATACAAGCGAGGTGCAGTTCAGCCTCGTTGGTCCTTTTCCTTTCAGCAGAGAGCGATGCCTCCAGCTGACTGATGTTGGTCGCAGCCAATGTTTGTGCTGCGATCAGCTGATGCACCTTACCCTGCAGTTCACCTGCTTCCTTCTCTTGATCTGTTTTCTGAGATCGAAGCTGGGTTTGAAGTTGCTCCACTTCTTCTTTTAAACTGCTTATTGAATGGTTGTGTCTACCATTACATTCCTGCATCAGACCCTGTTGTTTGGTTAAAGCCTCTTTAACTTGGCGCGATTCCTCCTGGTGTTGATCTAACATTTTCTGAATCCTGATCTTGTCTTTGATCTCAGAATCCAGGAGTAGTGCAGTCTCTTGGCCTTCCCGGACGGCATCTGCATGCATTGATTTGATTTTCAATAGTTCTGCTGTTAATTTCTCCAGCTGCTTTCTTAAATCAGCATTCTGCCTCTCCAGAGCAGAATCTTCCTCTTTCTTTAACTGGAGATGGTCTGACTGTTGACCCGATGTGGCAGCCAGTGGGGTCTTTGCAGCTGGAGCAAGTTGGACTTTTTCAGAGGGTTCAATTGATATTGCAGCTCGGCCCTTACGAACCGTTTTAGGCCTCTGTGGAAAGTACCACGGAAAGGGCTCCGTTTCTGCAGCTGCACACGTTTCAGGATATTGCCTGACTGGGACTTGAAAACCTATTTTTTCCACCTTGCCCTCAGGAACCCTTTTTCTCTGTGTCTGGTCCTCCTCATCGTGTCTCACAGATGGCCCTGTCTTTGCAGTTTGAGCAGAAACGTTTGTTGCTAAAACTTGGGCATCACATGTTTGTTTTTCAGTCTTTTTTGTGAGTTGATTTCTGCCCAAGCTTGGAAAATCTTCATTGAGCAGATTTTCCCCAGGTTTAGAGTCCGCTGCATTTGTGGCCTGACTTTTCCATGGATTTACCAGAGGAAAAGTAGCAGGAATAAGCTTAACCTTTTTCTCTGGGTGTGATTTGAAGGACTCTTGTTTTCCCAGCTGTTGGTTTCCTTGTTTTGAAATTATTTTAGCTGGTTCTGACTCAGCCGCAGAGATAACAGACCTATTTTCTGTTTCCCGATATCTCTGACCTCCAGCTGAATGGGGGTACTTATTACCTGAATTCTCATCAAAACTCCAGAATCCATCACCCGTGTAAGCATTACCAATTATGGAGGCTTCGTCAAGTCTCCAAAAGCTAGCGTCATCTGTTTCCGTTGAATTCTCACATTCCCAAGAATCCTCCTGTGGCAAAGTTGCAGAAATTAACTCAACGTCATCCTTGCGCCCTGAGTTGATCGATTCCTGGTTTTCCGACTGCTGATACTTACCAGCTGTAACTGAACCATAAGACCTACCAGGATTCTGGTAATAATGCATCCCTGGATGTTGGTTCGTAATTTTTGATGGGGGACGCTTTGACTGGTTCGTTATTCCACGCGTCAGATTCGTGGAGTGACAATCTGACACTTGGTTTTTAGTTTTTCTGGGGTCTGTCGACGGTGCAGAAAAATTCACCTTGGAGGTAGAGTTGTGTGCTTTTCCAATAAAGGTCGGCATTGTTGTTCGATGTACGTAAGGTTTTGATGCGTTTTCCACTCAGTAGATGAGATGTTGTCGTGTCGACCGCTTGAAGACTTCTGAAAGTCTGAGAGCCCACAGCTGTTCTAAAGGGTGGGTGATGCATGATATCATAAAGGCATATGATTGTTTGGGTAGAGACATTCACACCAGTGGCCCTCTGGAGGTCATTCTGTAGGGCACGAGCAGTGCTCAGCCTGTTCCGCCTTGCACAAAGGAGCAGGTATCGGTCCTGCTGATGGGTTGTGGACCTTCTACGGCCCTGTCCAGCTCTCCGAGAATAACCGCCAGTCTCCTGAAATCTCCTCCATGTTCTGGAGATTGTGCTGGGAGACACATTAAACCTTCTTGCTGCAGCACGTGTGGATGTGCCATCCTGGAGAAGTTGGACAACCTGTGCAACTTCTGTAGGGTTAAGGAATCGCCTCATACTGCCAGTAGAGATAATTACTCAAGCCAAAACTAGCACGAGTGGAAAACCAGTGAGCACGGAGGACAGGTGAGCACAATGGAGAAAGACTGTAAGGACTCGTAAACTAGATGTATTCAGAGAAACTCTTGACAGTCTTTGTTTCTGAGTCTTTTTTTCGTGTCATGACGCAGAGTCTGATATGAAACGGAGCAGAAAATCCGAGAGTCACAGAAAACATGCTGGTCAAAAGCAGGTTTCCCAGTAAATAGACAGGTTCATGCTAAAACCCAAAGGAGATTCTAACACAGACAAGGTGCTGGCGTTGTGTTTCAGATACAGACAAGCTAAACCCTTTTATAACGAGAGAATTTAATGAAATCCTTGATTACTTATTCTCAGAAATTTGATGAAAAAAGTAACTAAGGAACTCTCAGGTTAGATCTGATTTTTTTCAGAGATTAAAAATCAGTGATGTTTTTTTTCTCTTCCCTACATTTCTACTAATGGAGATTTGAAATTAAGAAGAAATAAACTTGCAAAAAAGTATGGATTTTTTAATGGGATGTTGATATTAGTGGAAAACTAATTCAAAATTAACATAAATGGATCCTAAAAGCGTTACAGGTACTATAACTATCATTCTGTTGTGGAAAGTCAGTGCAGTTATTTAATGAAAACTCTGAAAAGCTGCTTAAACCTGCATTTTTATTGTGGGCCTGTCTGTATTATTAAAATGAGTTGATGGTTTAAATAATTTTAGCTAAAGTTACTCAGAGCCACTGTAGAAAGAGCCTGAGTTCAGCTGTGGAATGAGAGGAACTGTGAAATAGTCTGAAAGCTGTTTGCTTGTTCAAGTTGAATTCAAATAGAATATATAGTACATGATATATATAATGATGATAATAATACTTTTATGTATATTTACAAGTGATGTTAGAGCTAAAAGGCAGAGTAGAAGTTTTTTTTACTTTATTTCTGTCAGGCTCTGCCCTTTTCTGCCCTTTCTGCCCTCCTGTTTTCCAGCTCCCTGCTCACCAGTGTCTCGTCTCCCCTGCTTCAGTTCTAGTTAATTGGTCCCACCTGCCTCTCGTTCTCCTAATCACCCAGCTCCCCAGATCCTCCTGTATTTAAGCCCTGTCTGTGTTCTGTTCAGTGTCGGTTCATTGTTTGTGTTACAGTCTGTGTCAGTCCTCCGTGTCCTCATTAAAACCCCTTTCAAACCTCCTCACCTGCTTTTTACTTGCTCACCTGCATTTGGATCCTCATCTCAGTCTTCAGCCACCAGATCGTGACAATTTCATTACTTAAGCATATCACTGAATTAATTTTGGAGCCTTATTGTAAAGTGTAAACACGTATCTCTTAGGAAATGCACAGCAGTGGTAAATGAGCTTTACTTATTCAATATCAGTTGAAACAATCACATATCAAGCATTTTACAAATTTTATTTGTATTTCAAAACAGATTTAGTGTTTACAACTGAACTCGCAACTGAAGAATTGAGCAAATTTAAACATCTGACCTCTTTAAGAACTAAAGAACATTATCAATCCTGTCATTAGACATTTCTTAGTCAGTCTACCTGGCTGTCTATCTACCTAATCTGTCAGTCTTTGTACTGTACAAAGAATTCATTAAAAGGAATGCTTATGAGTCTATTAAGCATTTAGAAAGTGTTTCCAAAGGGATACATGTTTACACTTTACAATAAGGGTCCAAAAGTCATTAAGTAATGGTTAACTATGGATAAGTAATACTTAAATAATGCTTATGAAGCATTTAGAAAGTGTTTCTAAAGGGATACATGTTTTTACCTTACCTAAGGTCAGGTAAGGGCTACCTGTTGACGTACACAGTACAGCATTAGTAAGTGAGTAATTAATTATTTAGTAATAAACAATAGTTAATGGCTTAATAATGCATTAAATAATATGTTTATTAACGCTATGTAATGCATAAAAGCAGTTGTTAATTCTTTAGTAATGGTTTAGTAATGCTTAATAATGCACTAATTAACGTTAATAAAGGGACCCTTATTGTAAAGTGTTACCGGCTCTTTTAAAAAATGATTGCCTTTGGGTGGAAACATTGCCTAAAGGCTACCTCCTGTCTCCTACATCACTGCAGGTGCTTCTGATCGCTGCCTCCTCCATCGGAGCAAACGCAGCTGCCTTTCAGGGACCCCAGAGGACCNAATTAATTTTGGAGCCTTATTGTAAAGAGTAAACACGTATCTCTTAGGAAATGCAAAGCAGTGGTAAATGAGCTTTACTTATTCAATATCAGTTGAAACAATCACATATCAAGCATTTTACACATTTTTTTTGTATTTCAAAACAGATTTAGTGTTTACAACTGAACTCACAACTGAAGAATTGAGCAAATTTAAACATCTGACCTCTTTAAGAACTAAAGAACATTATCAATCCTGTCATTAGACATTTCTTAGTCAGTCTACCTGGCTGTCTATCTACCTAATCTGTCAGTCTTTGTACTGTACAAAGAATTCATTAAAAGGAATGCTTATGAGTCTATTAAGCATTTAGAAAGTGTTTCCAAAGGGATACATGTTTACACTTTACAATAAGGGTCCAAAAGTCATTAAGTAATGGTTAACTATGGATAAGTAATACTTAAATAATGCTTATGAGTCTATTAAGCATTTAGCAAGTGTTTCCAAAGGGATACATGTTTACACTTTACAATAAGGGTCCAAAAGTCATTAAGTAATGGTTAACTATGGATAAGTAATACTTAAATAATGCTTATGAGTCTATTAAGCATTTAGCAAGTGTTTCCAAAGGGATACATGTTTACACTTTACAATAAGGGTCCAAAAGTCATTAAGTAATGGTTAACTATAGATAAGTAATACTTAAATAATGCTTATGAAGCATTTAGAAAGTGTTTCTAAAGGGATACATGTTTTTACCTTACCTAAGGTCAGGTAAGGGCTACCTGTTGACGTACACAGTACAGCATTATTAAGTGAGTAATTAATTATTTAGTAATAAACAATAGTTAATGGCTTAATAATGCATTAAATAATATGTTTATTAACGCTATGTAATGCATAAAAGCAGTTGTTAATTCTTTAGTAATGGTTTAGTAATGCTTAATAATGCACTAATTAACGTTAATAAAGGGACCCTTATTGTAAAGTGTTACCGGCTCTTTTAAAAAATGATTGCCTTTGGGTGGAAACATTGCCTAAAGGCTACCTCCTGTCTCCTACATCACTGCAGGTGCTTCTGATCGCTGCCTCCTCCATCGGAGCAAACGCAGCTGCCTTTCAGGGACCCCAGAGGACCCGGTTCAGACAACTCCCTTCAGGAGAGCTGCTGTAAATCCAGCAGGAGTCATATCAGTGCCTGACAGTGGCTGTAGCTCAGCTAATCTCCTGAAGCTTTAAACAATGTGTTTGTGGGAAACGGAGCCTGTCAAGCCTCACAGCCACGCTGAGCCTCAAACAGGCAAAAGAAACCTGTCTGTCTCCTCTGCTTTTCTCTAGATGTGGAACAGCATAGATGCAACTAATATTTGAAGCAAGTAAACCACAGCAGAAAGATGTATTTGTGTTTCAGCGAGGTCATTTATTTATGAATATAAATCCAGTCTTTTTAGGTTTTCTGTTGCATCTATTGAGCCTGGTGACTGACTCTCAGTTAGTGATAATCCACATCATCAACCAGCTCCTAGTCCTCTCAGAAGGATGTACCAGTGTTGCACAAAGTCTCTTTAATTAGTGCATAAATAACCTGTTAGATGCATGAAGCAAACAGAGCTGATGGTAATCTGATCACAGCGGTGTATACATTAGATTAGAGTCGAAGCCGCACTAATGTTTTCACAGTGAAGGGTAATGCTGTTCTATAGAAAAAACGAGTAACTTAATTCCTTAGTAAAGGAACTGAGTTTGTAATAAAACAAAATAACTCAATTTCCAGGCACAACTTTTGCACATGGATCAGGGTGAATTTTATTTCTGAAATCACTTTTTCTGATCTCATTTCTTTTTTAATTTGAATCTTTGAATAATGCCATGGAGATGTGACATGACACTTCCACAACAGGGCCTTCAGGTCTCTCTGCCTGGGCTGCTTAGGAGGGCTGTAGCAGGGTGTAGTGGCCCTCATCAGCTCTTGCAGCTTGTAGAGTAAATTCCTTCAAGTCACAATCTCCAAACATTTTCTGTAAAATCAAAAAAGTCACTAGATTTATTGCTGGACACATTCTTGTAAAACTTACTAAATGTGGCATAAGCAGCAGGATTGTCAAATTGACAAGTTTCAAAGCATGAGAGACCACACACAGTGATAAATAATCACTGATATGCCAGTTTTGGTCCTACAGTTGGTGGGGTGCAGCAACACGGAATATATTACACACTGCACATGAACCACTTTCGTGGGAAATCTCGTGAGGTAAAATGTGACTTTGAAGTAAACAAACATGGCGGAGGAGGAGCGTGCTGCACGCTTCAGTCACCTTGCTTTCTGATTGGCTGGATGTAAAATTCAACAGGCAGCAGGTTTGTTTGTCCCTGAAAATCAGACTAAGACAATCGAACATGTTTCAAAACCTAGATTTATGATCGGAGTGGCTGTGGCGTCCTACTGAGTGCACTAGAACGTTGGTAACACACCACAAAAGGTAGGATTATCTGATGAGATTATCTTTAGAGTCTTTATGGTAAACGTGTGCTACCTTAAGATTGTCAGAAGGAGAGGGGCTCGTCAAAAATTATTGTCACACCGTGTGAAATGTGCTTTTTTATTTTGTTACGACTGACACCTGGATGTCCCAGGGCAGGGGTTCAGCACCATGGACAGCTCCTGTTTTTGCTGCATTTAGCCCTGTTTGTGCAACACTATGAACAGCGTCTGCTCCTGCCTGGTTCAGCACCATGGACAGCAGCACACCAGAGATGTGCTACCACCTTTCCTCCCTCTTGAATGCGGCTGGCGCAGCTGTTACCAGTTTCCCTGATGACACCTAGGGAGTGGTGCACCTTTAAAATGCCAAGGCTGCCAGTTACTGAAGGGGCTCAGATCTGTGCTGATGTCCCCAGATCACTTGGTGGTGCAACAAGTTAGTGATTCTGGTTGGTAGAAGCTCGATAGTTTAATAAGCTTTAGTTAGCCACCTGTTGAATGGTTTTGCTTACTTGTTTAAATAGTTTAGAGCCTAGTTTTAATAACCCAAGAGCTTCAATTATATAATGTTCCATTTGTGAAGTTCCTTCAGTTGCATTTTGAAGAGTGCTGCTGTGTAGATCGCCTCTTATTCAGGTTAATTGATTTCAGCGGAGCATTGCTCCTCTCGTTTAGTTTACCTTTTATTAAGATCCTCTGTGTTTTCTGCCTTCCAGGTTCATTTTAGTAGTTATACTCCATTTAGCCAAGAGGTGTTATGAGTTAGTTGTTGTATGCCTTTGTGATTTTTTAACATCACCGCCTCTTCTTGGGAATATATCCCGAGGTCAATAAATCCTTTGCTTCATTTAAATCTTGCACACATTTCCTTTATGTTACGGCCTCCTTCACATCTGGGCTGTAACCGTCTTTAGAGACCAGATCAAGACTGTGGAAACCAAAGGAGCTTTCCTTCAGCACCATGATTTCAGCTAATTTGATGATTTGCTGAATAGATTCTGTTGGTCAGTTATACGTGTTCACCAAATGAAAATGTTTTAGTTTGCATAATCTTCAAACCAGAAGTCAGTGGAACATCCTTAGCACAACCTTTAAAGTCAGCTATGGTCTCCAGAGGAGGCTTCCTGCTGATTTCTTTGTTAGATAAAAATAAGTGATGCAAATTAACTTTAAGGCATCCTGAGATTTAACTGTGCAGTGCTGACTTTTCCATTAGCTCCACCTGGAATGCAACACTAGTCATAAATGAATACCAATTACTCTAGAGATCCACAGATTTCATTCTGTTTTTCATACTGCTGTCATCTGGTCAAAGTCTTGACGTATTCAGTGAATTTTACCAACATTATAATACAATGGTACACTGGTTTATGCTGGACAATGCACCCATGTGAGCACTCCTTGTGTAAATGTTTTGCTCTCCGTTTCTGGGAGGAGTTGAATCTAATTCTAGAGAAATATTCTGTCTAATTATATTTGGTTCCTGCTAACTTCAGCTTGAAATGTTAACTCCAGACCTGCAAACTGACTGATTTTCTTATTATTTCTTGGCTGCTTGTTGTTGTTTTCTGTTGACTGGCAAATGTAGACTTGTTGAACTACAGAGTTGACCATCATCAGGGTTTTATCTAAAAAAAAAACATATTCTGCTAACTGCCCCATGCTTAGCAAATGCCGGTTTAAAGGGGACCTAGAATGTAAACCAACATGATCCTTGTTGTTGTTGAATAAGACAGCTTGGGTGGTCAACAGTAGCATGCCAAAAGGTCAAAGCTTTGTTTGACCTACTTTTTATGTAAATTAGAAAGTTGAAAAAGCCGAGAGAAAACCTCCTGTTCTGAGAAAGCCTTCCTTAACACGTCATAAGGGGGAGCCACGCCTCCTCAAACCTGCATGTGTCTGAGGCCTTCTTGGGAAACTGACCAATCAGCAAGTCCTGGCCGAGTGGGAGGGGTCAACAGCTCTTTTCACTGAAGGCCTGAGTAAGGGGGTTTAGAATGGCCTGTATCAGGGCTCCTGGGACAGATGAAAGCTAAAAAAAATTTTTCTTATGCTTTTTGGAGGCTCAAAACTCTGTTTTAGATTGTTGATTAATTGCATTCTAGGACACCTTTAAATCTAATCCCTTGTGATAAATAAGTTAATAAAAGTGTAAATAAATCAAAATGTCAATAGTCACTTAATACATGAAACATCTAAGGCTGATTTTAAACTGAATGAATTACACATTTGTTCTCCTAATTGGCATCAAAATCCATTGAACTAAAAGAAAATTGTTATTAAGCTTACTACAGACTAAATGTTCATTTTGGCAATAATAATTATGGTATTTGTAATTCTTTTTTAAATAAAAGATGTATTTTCTAAAGTTTTTTCTTTCAATATTGTAAAACTTGTGTGTTTAAAGCCATACTTTGCAACTTTTTCATATTTTAAATCATGTTCTTGAGCCAGTTTGTGCTAAAATGAGCCTTTACAGGGTTAATGAAATGTCACTCAGACTCCTGTCGTCCTCTGTGGCCAGAATACCGCACTTGCAACTTCAGAGTGGCGGTCCGCTCCCTATTGGACTTAGAAAAAATTCAGCTGACATGCCTGGATCTGCAGTCTGCTTCCAGCATGTTTCCTGCATGTTTTAGATCATGAACACTGCTGATTTGTTTGATTTAGTGATGAATCACTCCCGTAGAAACTAATGAAGGCTGAGGAGACATTTCAGCTGTTAGATTAAGGTGTTAAAAAGATGAACACACAGCGAGGAGAGAAGTTTCGCGTTCGCTTTTGCTAACAGACACTAGGGGGTGCTAAAAACAAGCCAAAACTGCCAATTGTTCCTTTTTTAAAATCCTATATTAAACTTTGTTTTTAGGGGAGCGTTTTGGAACGTTTTTCCTCATCAAACACTGATAAAACCAGTTTATTGTATAACTGCTGCATCTCAGATGAGCTGCAATCACAAATAATTTCTGCTTCTCCAAACTGAGGTTGTTCAGTATCTACAACAGCTAAGAATGAATTATTCATGACTTTAAAACTCTCCTAAAAGCATCACAACTATGTCTTGAACATAAAGCTTGTGTTTTATTCCATGTCCCTCAGTATAATAAATTTCATATATTATATAATATAAGACAGCAAAGGGCAGGAGGAGGAGGCCGCTGAAGCCGTCAGATAAATCAGATGGGCGGACTAAGTCAGAGGAAGGTTGTGGTATGAATTTCTCCACACTTGCTACTGGAGGCTTCTGTTGACACTCATAAATAGCCTCACATTAGTCAGATCACACCCCCTCAGCCGGCTGTGGGAGACACGCTCATGACACCTCAGAAAGTCCATAACAAAAATTAGCTACGCTATGTCTGTACGGAGAGGGCCACGCACGGCCGACCTTAATAAGTGTACATCATTAGATTTATAACCGTTGTAGGAGAATGCTTGGACATCCATTCCAAGGTTAATGAAAGTTTGGTTTTGGCTCAGAACTCTTCTGCTACAAGGTCCTCTTTACAATCAGGAGATTTAACCAGTAACATGCACACCAAACACTACAGAGTGGTTTAAAATATATTAAGTGACACAAGTTTTATTAACTAAAGAGTTTTGGGTCCTATGCCATCATTAGGATGCAGTCTGTGAATTAGAGCCAGCAGGGTCCACTTTCCCAGGATGCTCTTTGAATATTGTACCCCCCCCCCCCAAAAATAAAAAATTTGGCTTTATTCTGGAAATAATAACTTTGATCTTTTTGATAAAGTATTTCAGATTGTTTTTCTTGACCTTTAACCTTTAATCTTAACACTTCCTCCCTATTTCCTTCTTCTGAGTGGCCGTCATACACCATGGTCAGACCTTTGTATCATTGAAAACCTTCTTGAACTTATAAACACATTCATGATCTAACTGAAAATGCTCTTGCATTTGGCTGTATTGCATGCAGCTAATTCAGCTAATGTGAATTAATGTTAAAAAACATTCTGACTGTTTATGTAACTTCTGAGGAATAAGCTTTTAAATGCATTAAAAAACATGGTGATCAAAATCAGCATAATTGGCGATCTGCACATCTAACCCCTCACAATGCATCAGTGGCGTGGAACAGCAGCGGAACATTGCTGCTTCAAATAGAGTTCATTATAGTCTGTGGGGGTAATTCAAACCAGCCACCACGCAGCAATTTTCAGGTGTGTCCCAGAAGCGGCACGCCGGGCCGCTAGACTCGGGTTCTATTTTTGCCATGAGCCGCTTCTGGGACATGTCAATTTCTGTAGTTAACACAGGGCTAGACATGAAATCACATACGGTTTCAGTGTAAAACATCTAGTAATTTTCAAAGTAAAAGTCTATTTCAGCAATTTCATATCTATGTAGTTTATGTCTATACGTGTGACCTCACGGCGTATTTACTCCCTGCATTGTTCGAGTTTCATGGGTTTAATCCTGGCAGTGGAGAGAAACAACAGTATATATGACATCAAAAGTGATGTCAGACATGATTTCCTTCATTTTTGTTTAATGGTGGATGGCATAAACAAACCAAGACCTTTGAAGTGTGCATAAGCACGCAGCGAAACCCGCAAACAAACCGTTCCGCTGCCGTTCTGCAACGCTGATGCTTCCAGTGTGAAGTAGGAGTAACACTACAAATTCAGATTTGACATCAGTCACTATTGACACTATTATCAAGCAGAAATAAAACAAAACTGTAATTTTTCAGATTTTGAACTCACTGTTGCTAAGTGCTGATTCCCAGGAGTCAGATTTATTCCTATTGTTGCTTGAGATAAATTGGAAATGGGCTAAATGTGTCAGAGCAGCACTGAATTAAAAATCTGTATCATCGCTGCTTTTCAAAGACAACAATTTACTCAGTAAACCAAGACACGGAGCATCTCCACTCTTTGTTTTGTGGTTTGGCTGCATGAGAAAAAACTCCCAACTTTTCCTGATGCTGTACTTAGTTGATATCAGCCCAGGTTCCTGGGGAAAACTCAGCCAGATGAACCACTTTATTAAAGTTTCAACCACCAAATATTTATGTAACAAACGGCATTAGTGAACTACTGATTTTGTCCCTGATGATCAGTTGAAACGGAAAAGGAAAACTGTTCAGGGATAAGCTTTCTCCCTTTCTGCCGTTCGTTTTGAGGAGTTATGTCATAAATCTCACTGTTGGTATGAAAGAAATGATAATGTCTCTTCTCTGCTAAATGGAAATTGACGAGTGGAGTCGGGCAAAACAGGAGCAGATTTAGAAATGGGCTTAAAAAAAACCTTAATGTTACGTAAAAGTAAAGTAGGTCAGGAAAGTGGAATCAGGGGGAACATTCCCTCAGAGCGAGCATGAACCACTTTAATAAAAGGGAAAATATGGAATTAATGAGCTTCCTGCTTGTTTTGACCAAACAGAAGAGAAGAAATGACTGAGATGTTCTGCAGCCTAATCACATGGGTAATGACCTGTCACTGCATTTAAAATCAAACATGGTCTCTGCATTACACATCCTGTTTTGGTTACCTTGATTTAAAAAAACATATTTTATTTGCTATTGAAGTTGGTTTTTACACACTCGTCTCATTTTAGTAAATTACAGAACAAAGCTCCTCCCTGAGGTCGATCATTGAGTCATCATTCACTAAATCAGGAGCAGGTGGGAGGTGGGGGGGGGCTCCTCAATGGAGGTTTCTATTTATTCAAGTTATTTTGTGTTTGTAGATTTAGGTTTTTGTCTTCTTCTACTTGACTGAAAGGATTTTATTTTACTTCCAAAACAAACGTCACACACTCTAATATTTCGTTGGACCACCTTTAGCTTTGATTACAGCACACATTCTCTGTGGCGTTGTTTCAGTAAGCTTCTGCAATGTCACCAGATTTATTTCCATCCAGTGTTGCATTAAAGGCAGGGTCCGTAAGTAGATGTTATCAGAGCAAGGAGGGGGAGATTTTAAAATTTAAAAGGCTGTTACTCTATCCCCGGCCTTCCTGAATGAGCCAAAAGCCACGCCTCCTAACGTGCACATGCAGGGAAAGCCGAGTCGAGAGAGAACATCGGAAATGCAGCGCTATTGGTCAACGTGGTAGGCTTGCAGAAATGATTAGTTTAGCTGTAAAGCCAGGGGAGGGACTTAGGAGAAAAATTAAATATGAAAGATGACTTACTTTTTCTCATAGAACAGGGTCAGATGATGACATTTAAGCATTTTTAAAGTTATTTTAACAATTCCAACTTACGTACCCTGCCTTTAATGTTCCACCAAGATCTTGCATTGATGATGGTAGAGTCTGACCGCTGCACAAAGCCTTCTCCAGCACATCCCAAAGATTCTCAATGGGGTTCAGGTCTGGACTCTGTGGTGGCCAATCCATGTGTGAAAATGATGTCTCATGCTCCCTGAACCACTCTTTTACTATTTGAGCCCGATGAATCCTGGCATTGGCATCTTGGAATATGGCCGTGCCATCAGGGAAGAACACATCCATTGATGGAAAAACCTGGTCATTCAGTAGATTCAGGTAGTCAGCTGACCTCATTCTTGGAGCACATCCTGTTGCTGAACCTAGACCTGACCAACTGCAGCAACCCCAGATCATAGCCCCGCCCCCACAGGCTTGTACAGTAGGCACTCGGCATGATGGGTGCATCACTTCATGCCTCTCTTCTTACCCTGATGCACCCATCACTCTGGAACAGGGTCCATCTGGACTCATCACACCAGTTTTTAATAATGCGTTGGACAGTTCTGAACCCAGTTTTAGTTGTTTCTGCAACCTCCTTAGATGCTCATAAAATTTCAGAATGGGGGACAAAGAAAGTATCGTAGCAGATTTGTTGGAATTTACAGTGAAGATATAAAGATACGTGATTGTGTTGTTTCTAAAAACGCTCCCAGCTGCAGTATCAAGGTAAAACAAAACAATAACAGAATTATTATATCCCAGTCATGTTACTGGTTGATTAGAGTTTCAGAGAGAGAATAAAAACACCACTGACTACTGACTATGGCAACTACAGTGCAAACAGACTAAATGCAGCCATATAACAATAATGTCATACTGCTAATATTGTTGGGTCTGGGCATGTGTTGAAGACAAGAAGAGATTGATCTTTTTTATTTCTGTTTACTTTTCAGTGCTTAGAGGCTGAATGTGTGTCTGGGAAGAAGAAGTGAACACAACCTGTGGAAGTGAACAGGGAGGGCAGCAATGGAATCTCCTAAAGGAATAAAGAAAACAAAGGACTATATTTGCTGGGAGGGTGGTTACTAGATGACAAACAGCTGCGGTGGTCAGTGGAAACCATTCCCAAATGACTGGCAGTTTTTCCAGTTATAGTCAGACTTGACTTGACTTGATTTGAAATTCTTCTTCCCTGAAATATCTGAGAGAGGATTAATGGGAGTCATTAATCTGCTTGATGCACATTAGACATACAGCTGGGCCCTTTCCTTCAACGTCCTCTCCTTTTCTCTGTAGGTACAATTTAAAACATGAGACATACTGAGGATGATCTCAGATCACCAGCATAAAAGACGAGAGAGAGGAATTAGACAAATAGGACAAACAATGAACTAGTGCCAGCGTTAATCTTTCCAACGAGGTTGTTCTTGAATTTTCTCTGTGAATTTGAGTAGGCGTGTGTACGAATGCCCCAATGTTATCATCTGAATGTTTTTGAGTCTGTTGTGTGCCGAAGGAGAACCATAAAAACTTTATTGCACAACGGTGATGAGGTCACCAGCTTCAAAGAAACAAGGAGAGGGAACTTTATGCACGTCACACGCTTTGTCTCTCATGATGTACAAGCCCAAGACCCTGCTGCTAAACAGGTCTCTGTGGAAAGCAAGTGTCCAGTTGCACAGAAGAGCCTTCGATTAAAAAGCAGCAGCTGGAAAATGAGCAATCTGAGCAAAGCTGCCCAAGTGAGACCTTAATGTCGAGGGCGGAAAAGAAGAATGGTTTGCAATTATCTACCCCCACGAATTAAACACACACACACACACACACACACACACACGCTTCCAAACAAATGGATGGGTTTGGAAGAAGAAGAAGAAGAAATACATCCTTTTTCTAAACAAAGGACTTAAGTACCTCTATCGGCTCAAAGAAAAACTCAAGTCTAAATCATCAGTTGATGTCGAAGACGTTTCAGTTCCTGAGCCGCTTTTTGTAGATTTTCTCCATCGCTCACTCATCCACTGCAGTCTCATGAGAAAATGCAGTTTTTTGATATACAGTTTCTCTTCTTCCCGAATACAAATATTCATAAAAAACATCTGTGTCTTTCCGAATACCGTATTCGGGTTCGACTCCACTCCTATGATATATATATACACTGCTCACAAAAATTAAAGGAACACTTTTTTTATTGGGCCTGGCATGAAATCAATGAAACCTGTCTAATTTTCTGGTTGATTAAGCAGCTGAGGGCATTGTTAAGCACTTTCAGCTGTATTGGTGTTCATGGACTTAACGACAGGTGCACTAAAGTGGCAACAATTACAAAACCCTCAAAACAGGACTGGTTTAACATGTGGAGGACATTATGTTTGGGTCCATTAGGCGGCGCCAGGTTGCTCCTCAGACTGTCACACAGACCTGGGAGAAAATGCCACAAGACACCATCCGTTGTCTCATTAGGAGCATGCCCCGACGTTGTCAAGCATGCACACAAGCTCGTGGGGCCACACAAGATACTGAAAAGCATTTTGAGTTGCAGAAATTAAGTTTTTGAAATAATGGACTAGCCTGCCACATCTTCATTTCACTCTGATTTTAGGGTGTCTACACAATTGAGTCCTCTGTAGGCTGAAAACTTTTATTTCCATTAAAAGACTTGGCATCCTTTTGTTCCTAAGACATTGCCCTGTCGTTATTTGTATAGATATCCAACTTCATATTGAGATCTGATGTATCTAATGTGTTTCTTTAAAGTGTTCCTTTAATTTTTGTGAGCAGTGTATATATTAGGGGTGGGAATTTAACGTGTTAATTATGATTAATTAATTATAAAAAATAACCCATTAAAAAAAATTAACGCATTTCACCCTTTAACCCAGAGGGTCCCCCAACTGGGGGATGTTGAAGTTTAGCAGCAAAATACATGCCCTAAATATCAATATAGTCAAGCTGCACCTCTAATGAAAGCTCAGAACCTTGGCTACACGACCTTGAAACCTTTTTTATGTGCTCCAAACACAACTAAAACTACTGTTTTTGCCTTCATTTCTGTCTCTAATGATGCTAATTCAAACCCATTATTATTATTATTATTATTATTATTATTATTATTATTATTATTATTATTATTATTATTATTATTAAGACAATACCATTATCAAAATGTACTTAAAATAGTATTGTACTTTTAGGTCTGTCCTATTTTTGCCAGTGATATACATATTTTTTTTTCTCCTGTTTTGAATCAAAATACAATTTAAAAGCATTTTTTTAGAAATTAAAAGAGCTTGTGTTTACAATAATAATGTCAATGACTATTGTTTGATTCTCTGTCTCATTATTTTTAATTTAAAAAAATTGCTTTTGGGGCAAATTTTCTTGAACGATTAAAATGTGATTAATCAATATTAATTGATTACAAAGCCTCTAATTAATTAGATTAATTTTCTTAATCAAGTCCCACCCCTATGTGTGTATATATATATATATATATATATATATATATATATATATATATATATATATATATATATAGTTCTATAGACCATGTAAAATAAAAAGCAGAGGTAAATACTTTTCCCCAGCTCTGTACTCCTACTCTATGGGACTCAGCACTTTGATTCTGTCTCTGGTAGTTTAAAGTAAAGCAGTAGCTCTAACAGACAATAAGTAATATATTTGACTTAAGTTATCCCATGACCGACTTTCTGTGAGACTGTGCCAAAATCCATTACATCTAAATTGGGGCCATTTGTTTTCTGTCCTTTTAGGAGCTTTTGGGTCTAAATGGAGATGAAATGCTCTGGTGCCGGATCCTGACAGGTGCGGCCATACACACCTGGAAGATCATGGTGGATTGTTCAAAGCTCCTGACGTTTATGGAGTCTGGATGACAAGTGCAGGAATTGCATCTGCACATTTAAAAGCGGTTCACTACACTTCAGCACACACTCGATACGTTTTCTACAGCCCTTTAATCCTGTGAATAACTGTGGTGTGTTAAAAGGAATAGCTCAGATCTTCTGAATCATCATTCTGTGGAAATGGAACAAACAAGTAATACTTTATCTGTTGTAGATAGCTCTTTGAATGGCTTCACTTTGTAGAAATATAGATGAGTCCTGATGGAAAAGACCAGCCAACAGTTATGATGAAGTCAGTTACAAAAGGTTGTACACATTGCTTTATAAGTGCTGTCTACAACAAGCAAGATATGAATATTTCATAACATTTTCAAAGAGCCTCACTTCTGAAGGCCTGAAGCATCCCTTTAAGGTGAACCAGGTTAGTGCGCGCGCATGGCTGCTGGGCGTCAGAGGCAGCACTGCAGGTATAGTCAATCACCGGCTTGAGCACACCACCCACGTGTGGGAAATCATCAGTTACATAACACAAAAACGCTGGGACAGAAAGACCTCTGCTCAGCTGCAATTAGTTCACTCAGAATAAATGGAAAACATTTGCAAAAAAAGAGTTTGAGACTTAGGTACAAAGAAAGGTGCCAGACTGAGCCAGAGCTCTGAGGTGCAGGAGCGTGGAGAATAATGAGCTCTGACTGGCAGGATAATAATAACTAATAACAGCACTGTTTCCATGACAGACAATTACCACGGTGGATGAGAGAGATCTTTTCTTCCTCTTTTAAAGTTTAGAGAAAATGCCTGTCAGGACTCTCACAATCATTTTAGGGAACTTTTGGGGATGCCAACATGAAAAACGTCTTTGGTTTCAGAATGTTACGACTGAAAGAAAATACAGACGATGAAAATCTGCTTCATTCATCCTCCCTTTTTGTTCCCTCTCTGTGATTTATTAAGTTTGCCCTCAGACAATTAGAAAGTAGAGCGCTTTAATCATATTTCCTAACTTAGCAATGCCATCAGACAGAGCCAGTACTGTATTATGTTCAGAGGAAATCACCCGTTAAGCCTCACATCTAAAGCCACTGACACTGTTGTCTAATTGACTTTATGTTGAATAGATTAACTCTGATATCATCTGCAAAAGAGTCACTTAATGCACCTTTTGATGAGGAAAATAATGACGTTTTCATACTTAGTGCATTTATTTAAAGGAGCATGAGGCAGGATTTGTCCAAAAACAAGCAATAAATAGGATACATGTTAATTCTTGTGAAGCTAATGGGTGATGAAGCATTTTAAACTAAAAAGAATGATGAAATCCATTTATCATTCCATTTTGTTAACTAGGCTGTGTGCTGCAAAATGCGATGCAGTTCGGTCACGAATTTCCTGCGCTGTTTTACGGATGTGACACTTCAAGCGCGTTCTCGACAAGCTTCAAAACCGGAAGAAGCTGGCTAGGTGGCGGTAGTGCGTTGTTTGCTAGCCGCGTTAAAACCTCAGAAGAAGAGGACGAACTCTGGAAATGGATTCTACAACCAGCAAAAGACCAAGCGCAACTCAAAGCCCACTAAAGAGTGGCACAAAGAAGAAGGTTTTATCAGCGGCATCTCGAGAGTCAAAAAGAAAGTATGAGAAAAGCCGGACAGGGACCTGAATATGTATTGGATACGCTATTGAAGAATGGAGACTGCTTCAACTTGATCTGGGACTGAAAAAGGATGCGGACATGGCTCATTTTCTAGTGACCAGGTAAGGAATAATGGGTAAACATATCAGAGCGGGGTCTCCGCAATTTAAACTAAGAAAATAAAATCTATGGATTTAGATAATACAAGTTTAGGTAATCTAACAAATCTTTGTGCAGATGAACAAAAAACAAGAAGCTAACGGTGCTAAGCTTATAGCTTCCTGATCCATTTGAAATAGCTAAATGCAACTAAGGAGTAATCGGATCACTTCTGCGTTTTGTGGACGAGACACCACTTGTCTTTTGAGATAAATGGATGCTCCGTTTATTCTGATGAGAAACGTAAACAGAGCTTGATTTGATGATATGATCTCACCGATGAGTCGGAGATAGCTATAGTACGGTAGCCGGAGAGAGCTAGCGTGCGGTAGCATTTCAGCTGTGATCATGCTTCAGTTTCTGTGTACCACTATTGACTATGACACTATTGATCATGATATTCTGTTGTCTCGACTAGAGTCTTGTGTTGGAATAAGGGGAACCGTTCTTAAATGGTTTCAGTCTTATCTACAGGACAGATCTTTTTCTGTGCATTTGGGGAAGTTTAAATCTCAAGTGGCACCTGTTGATAGTGGGGTTCCCCAGGGTTCCATTCTGGGGCCTGCACTTTTTTCTCTATATATTTTGCCCCTTGCCTCCATCTTTGCCAAACACAACATTACTTTTCATTGTTTTGCAGATGATCTTCAGATTTATTTACCACTAACTCCAAATTCATCTGCTAACCCTAACCCTAACCCTGCTCTAATGGCCTGTTTGGAAGATGTTAAACAGTGGATGTCAATTAACTTCATGAAACTGAATGACTTGAAGACCGAGGTTGTGGTTTTTGGTTGTGGAGACCAGTTAAGGGGCGTCGTAAGTCCCCTTGGTCCATTTTCTGATTTTATAAAACCTTATGTGAAAAATCTTGGCTTCTTTATGGATGGTTCCTTTAAATATGACAGACAGATAAGTGCAGTGGTCCAGTCTGGTTTTTATCATCTGAGGCAACTGGCAAGAGTCAAACAATATTTGCCGATGGCTGTCTTTGAACAGGTTATTCATTTGTTTGTCTCTTGTCGGCTGGACTACTGCAATTCCCTTTATTATGGCCTTGACCACTCGTCTCTAAATCGTCTGCAATTGGTGCAAAATGCAGCAGCTCGTCTTTTAACAGGTACTAGGAAGCGTGATCACATCACCCCAGTGCTTGCTTCCCTCCACTGGTTACCGGTCCAGTATAGGATTCAATTCAAACTATTGCTCTTTGTTTTTAAATCTCTTCATGGTCTGGCCCCACCTTACATTGATGACTTATTGTCAACTTACACTCCTGCCAGGAATCTCAGGTCAGGTTCCCAGTCCTTGTTGTCAATTCCAAACGCTCGCCTTAAGACGCGAGGTGATAGAGCATTTTCTGTGGCCGGTCCAAAGCTTTGGAATAACCTTCCTCTGCAGCTCAGGTCATCTCAGAGTTTGGATGCTTTTAAGGCACTACTCAAAACGCATTTCTTTGACCTGGCTTTTAATGATGGTTAAATTTTATTCTTTTATGGGTCTTTTATTAAACTGTTTTATGTGTGTTTTTATTTTTCTTCTTTTATCTTGCTGTTTTATGTTTTTAGTTTATTTATTGTGTTGGCATGTTCATTATGAATGTGTATGTTCAGCACTTTGGGTTGCGTGAGCAACGATAAGCGTGCTTTATAAATAAACTTGACCTTGACCTTGACCTTGACCTTGACCTTGAAGAGAACGGACATTTTCCAAACCGAAGATGAATTAGAAATATGTCATATTTGACCTACAGTCCAACCTCTAAGCAGGACTGTTACTTACTTTGTCGCTAGACATGGTGCCTTGTTTTGATAATATCGAGCCGCGCTCTGGCCGTACATCACTGTGAAACTTTTTTTTTTTCATAGTGAAGAGTTCATGCGCGCTCTCGTGCCGGGCTGCAGTTACTCACAGCGCCGAGCGCGTCGCTAATGAGTTTCGTTTCATCATCCTGCCTCCTGCTCCTTTAAAGTGCTGATTCACTGTTTATTTATCTGTGTTTGTGATTTGCACTGCAGCACATTATAACCAACTCCTTCTACAGGCCAAGGGTAGTCTGCTTTAGTTCACAAGCTTTACTAAAGATGGGTGTGTTTTTAGGAATGCTTCTGAGAGATTATCACTCTTCAGTTTGAAAAATACCAGCAAAGATAATCTTCACACAGCCACAGCAGAGTGAAAAATGTTTTATTATATCTTTTTTAAAGAAGTTATAATAGTTCTGTGGTCTTTACAATACATGTTCAGGGATTTCTTTACTCAAAATCAGGCTCACGTTTGCTATCTAATGCACTCCATTCGTGACGTTTTCAGCACCTTTCAGAATGAGCTGCCCACCCATCTCTCACTGGCTGCTGGTGAGCTGCTTTGATATCCAGGAGGGTCTCTGAGTAGAGCCGCTGCTCCTCCACATCTAGAGCGGAAGCCTCCCTAAGTGTTGACAGGTGAGGGGGGTTCAATGTTAATTTCCTTATTGTGACATCACAAAAAGCAACATTTTCAAACGGCTCATAGAAGCATATGATTCTTGAAGCCACATTCTGACAGAAAATGAATGCTTTTTATTCTTATTTGGAGTATTTGTAGAGACAGTAGACACCCACATGGCAGCACAAAGGGATACACAAATTGAGTTTTGCATACTGTCCCTTTTAATAAATATAAAATGAAATGCCACAAGTAGTGAAAATGCATCAAATCCACATATGCTAATTTCTGTGGACTGCATGGTAACATTGCTTTGCAGCGAGAAGGTTGCAGGTTTGAATCCCAGCCGCTAACTTTGTGCATGGAGTTAGCACATTCTCCCCCTGCATGCATGGGTTTTCTGTTTCCTCCTACAGACCAAAAACCTGCATGGTAGGTTAATTATCACTTTTAAATTGCCGTTAGATGTAAATGGTTGTCAGTGTCATTCATCTCTATGTGTCCCTGTGATAGACTAGTGACCTGGTCAGGTAAGACCCCACCTCTCTTGAGAAAAACACATCCATTAGCAGTGGCGGCTGGTGACTTTTTTTTTTGGGTGGGGCGCTAACCACATATCACCACTAGGGGACGCCAAATTACCATTGATTCTTAAGCATCAGCGTCACACAACTGACGGTCACAGTAGCCCTTCCGGCAACAAAGTAGTTCAAAAGCTTTTTGAATATATTAAGCATGTTTTTGACAAAAACATTCATCCATTCACCCATATATTACACAAACTGCACACACGCTTAAGGGGAGTAGGCTAAATCTAATCAATAGAATCCACTTTCTACTAACAGAACACCCATAAGCTGTAAATAAACGTGAGGCCGTAAAATAGACGCTACACGTATCCAGAAAAACACACAGTGACACAACGCAAGATATTCACAGAAGCAGCCGGCGTTTAGGTTAAAGCCCAGACTCACAAACAAGAAGTACCACTTAGTTCAAACCGTATGGAGCGGTGCTAGCCGCTAACGAGGCAGCATGCTGTTTCCTGAAGCCAAAAGCTAAAATGAGGCTTACCTGCAGGTTATGGCCATAATCCGTGTGGTGTAGTAAAAATAATGCACTCGGTTCGTGAAATTCTACATCCCAACGTAAAAGCTTAGCTGATCAGACTGTTTGCTGGCATTGTTTTGCCAAAGACTATCTAAGAGTTTTGCCCGCTCGAGTGTTTGATGCATTCATCATTTTCCTGTTTACGTGGATTCTCTCCCTGTGATTGGTTAACACGAAAGCCAGCCAGCTGAAAAAAACCTCAACAACAAGCAATTCGATTGGCTCAGGTTTCACACATTGGAACCTACTAGTAGCGTTTGCTACGTCAGGTTTTGAAGCAATTAACTTTATTTGTCACTGATGATTTCACAATTATAGCAAAGATGGCTAAAAGGTTGGACAACAAAAAATATTCAGTGTAAGTAGTGTGTTGCTGCCGTGACAAATTGGCACAGATGGAGCCACACTGTGCCAGCCTGTGGAAAGTTTTCCCCTCAGGGCGGGGTGAACAACCTGACCAATCAGCGATCTCCTCCCCCTGGTCTGAGCAGAATTCACCCGGTGAGGCGGCGACGATCGCTAAAAGATGCGACCAACCGCTCTCCTATTCTTTCTCGTTGTGGACGGTTTGGGGACCCACTGCACATGCGCCAGTTAGCCCATATTAAGTCAATGGTAAAGATTGCTGCGCCCGCGAGAGGACGTTGACGATTCGGCCGTGTTAAAAGTAAAATAAAACATTATTAAACACAGATTACACACAGCACTTAGTCCATATGGTGTTTATAGATCGTTTAGTTTACTTTTTATGTTTTTTTAAATATATTTTGTGATTCCTATCTTCTTCTCCTTCCTGTGAGTGGTGGGGCGGCGCCCTAGCGCCCCCTATGGACAAGCCGCCACTGTCCATTAGCATTAGCAACTCCACCACACAGCAGAACTCCTCCAGGCTTGTGTTATTTGTGGAGATAAAACATCAACGTTGCAGAGCAAACAGAGTCAGTGGTAGAGTCGTGTTGCTGTTAGCCAATCAGAGGAGAGATGTCTAAATATCATGAAATAAGAGTCCAAATCCTGTCGTCTGAAGCTACTTTCTCCTCCAACTGAATGAAACAGTCATACTGGAGCTTTTTTTACCTAGAGTACGACTTACAAGGCATTCATTTCTACTAGAGACCACTGCAAATGTAAGACAAGGCAAGGCAGCTTTATTCGTATAGCACATTTCAAACACAGAGACAATTCAATGTGCTTTACAGAGCAGGAGCACCAGAAAGATTAATCAAAATACACAAAGAAATCATTCAAACAATTAGATAAAGGCATAGTCAAAAGTTTTGCAGTTACAGTGCAGCAGGTGCAGCATAAGAAACATTCAATCATAGGCTAATGAATACATGAAAGTTTTTCATTTTAATTTAAAAGTTACTAGAGTTGGGGCCTGTTTGAGGTCATAAGGAAGCTGATTCCATCTATGAGCAGCATAATGACTAAAAGCAGCTTCACCCTGTCTGGTTCTGACCCGAGGTTCTACCAGCTGACTGCTGTCTAGGAATCTGAGAGCCCTGCTGGGTGTATATACAGGAAGGAGATCCAACATGTACTTAGGCCCCATACCATTGAGTGATTTATAGACTAGTAGAAGCACTTTAAAATGGATTCTGTAGTTTACTGGTAACCAGTGCAGAGTTTTTAGAACTGGGTTGATGTGCTCAGTTCTCTTAGTTCTCGTTAAGACCCTAGCAGCAGCATTCTGAATAAGCTGCAGCTGTTTTACGGATGTTTTGGGAAGAGCAGTCAGGAGACCAATGCAATAATCTAGTCTGCTGGAGATGAACGCATGAATTAGTTTCTCCAGGTCTTGATTGACATGACACCTCTGAGTCTTGCTAATTGATGGAGGTGATAAAACGCTGATCTGGTTATAGCCTTAATGTGACCACTGAAGCTCAGGTCAGAGTCAATGTAATTCTGTACGTAACATGTCTGTGTAACTGAAAAATGTTGTAACTGTAACTTTTGCTGCCTCTTGGCCTGGTCTCCCTTGAAAATGAGGTTTTTAATCTCAATGGGACCTTCCTGGTTAAATAAAGAATAAATAAAATGGTAACACCAAGGTTTCTAACCTGAGTCTTAGTAGTAAAAAAAAATTTAGTAGTAAAAATATGAGTGAAAGACCTCTTTAAGGAACTGGTAATTGAGGTTACGATTGCTCAATACTAGAATTCTGCTGTATTTAGTGGAGAACGTCACAACATCCTAATTTTCCATCACCCCCCTCTATCTTTTTAATCAACAGAATTTGGTGGATGATTAATTGAGTAAATTAATCGTAGCAGTCAAAGGAACATCTTTTTGCACTGAGCATTACTGCTACATAAATCTTCATGATAATTTATTGAAGTACATTTTTGGTTCAGACTGTGAAAGATTAGAAGTAGGCTGAGAGCGCTAATTTAAAACTTGACAGAGCAGAAGGGACAGTTATGTCGCGCTTGTATCACGCGTCACTGTCAGATGGCAGAAAAGGCAACATTTGGAGTGCAAATAGAGGCCGTGGGAGGAAGGATGCAGAGTCTGAGGAGGCGATGTGAGGTAATTAGACAAACTGTCCAATCACATCAGAGTCCAACAACTCTTTCAAACAAGCCATGAAGCATGTGTTTGGATGACAGTACTTATCCGTTTTAACATGTCTACAACCTCTTGTCTGATACATTAAATGACCGATGGCACTATCTTCTCATTATAACAGACGTGTTGCTTTGCACAGAAGAAGAAAGCATGTGGAACGCTGACAGACTACTCAAATGTTTCAATGAGACAGAAATGTGTGAAGTCTTGTGTGATTAGTGCAGAGTTTCAACTCTCCTGGATCATATGGATACAAATATATTAAAAATAGTGACAAAGAAGGCCAGTTAGCTTTTATAAGTGTTGGAAATATTTTGTAAATCTGGTGTTGCCACTTTGATGATTTCAATCACAAATCTATCCAGACCGGGTGGGAAACAGTAAACAACTCCAAAAGTGATGCACAAGCAAGTCTGACAGTGATGGGTGGGTGTGCTGCAGATTAGATCCAACTTTTCTCCATTTTTTAAAGTCTAACCTTTCAGACAGAACCGTAAATGCACTTGGCAAACAGCCTGAGTGTTCAGAGTGTCTCTCCAGAGAGAAACACCTTTAACAAGCTTTTTGGTGGAACCGGAGAGAAATACATTTGATCCTGTGTCAGAGAGCACGCCCCGCTGTCTCATCAGGGTCTGAGCTGCTTTCATCACTCACCTCACTGCAGATTACTAATCTGAGAGTGGGATGTCCAACCCAACTCTCTCTGCAGAGCTGAGATGTCATGGGTGAGTCTGCAAGTCCAGGCTTTTAGGAAATTATCTCCGTCACTGCGAAACAGAAGAGGAGCTACAAATAGGAAACCAAGAGGTCACGCAGACTCACTCCAAGATGGAACTCTTTAAATGTGTGTGTGCGTGTGTGTGTGTGTGTGTGTGTGTGTGTGTGTGTGTGATGTCCCTGCTTGGTTCTGTTGGGGAAACTTTGTTCAATGGAGGACAAAGATTGCACAGAGTGAGTCATTTCCGCTCTTGTGCCCCGCAGCCACTTCCAGCAGGAGACGGCAGACAGATTACATCTCATCCGTATGCAGAATGGAAGACCCTCTGTCATCCCTCCTTCGCTGCCGGCCACTGATTACTCCTCGAGGAGAAAGGAGGGGCACCAATCAATACAGAGTAAGAGAGACTGATTGAATATCAGACCTAAAGAGCTCCACAGGCTGTCTGACAATTTCCAAGCAGCAACCAGGGTTGTAAGTTGAATGAATTTTAAAAACTCATATTTAATGTGGGTTTATTTTTATTGCCAAGGCAAAAAGAGAACAAACTGTCCAAGATACCAAGTGAGGTCATGATTCTCCACAGGAGACCTTCATCAAAATGTGTAAGACAGAGCTGTCAGACTGGGTTTAGCGTGATCCAGCTTCAACAAGTGGATAAAGCAGTCTGATTTTTTATATTTGTGAGGGTTGAAAGTAATTTCTAAAGACAAAAATACATCAATAAGTGAAAGGCTGCTAGCTGAGGTTTAAACTAAGATCATTTTATGTTGAGGAAAGTATTTTTATGCGGTGTTGTAAGACCTGTTAGCATGTGTTGTGAATGACTCTCAGCCACAAACGCATCACATTTTAAATTAATATCAGGAAAACTGACTGATGCCACTTTTCCATCTGCCATGGTTGGGTGGTTGTTGCAGCCATCTTGAATTATGTTGATTCCAGAAGTGAATCCATTTAGTTGTTTTTAAAATGTTTTGTTGACAATCATCTCCAACCTTTTGATATATCTCTGAAGGGGGACATCGGCTAACACGCTACTGCCAGCCACTGATCATTCTCCGCTAACTGATATTAATGTTTTAGCTTCTTTGACATAGACCTAGACTTTAACATAGATAGTAATACTACTTGTTCGTTAGTTTGTGTATCATTCAAATGTCAGTCAAGTGGGAAGTCCACCATACACCATCGAAGAAGACACAAATACATCCTTTTTCTAAATAAAAGACTTATCTGCTCTTGACTCAAAGAAAAGCCCAAGTCTGAATAGTCTAAAGTTGATGCCAAAGCCGTTTCAAACAAGCTGCCACCATCTTAGTTGTTCCTCTCCGTTGCATCGCCCCGCCCACTAAACCGAAAGAGCGCTGTGATTGGTATAACACCAAACTCATCAGACCAATGGTAGACCTGCTGAGGTAAAAATGGAACGTGGCTAGACCGACATGCAGAGCAAAATCCTTTTGCTTCGGCTACCGTCGATCTGAATTTCTAGGCTACCAATATCCTGCATTAGCCACAGAAAGGAAATGGATGGGAAAACATTTGGTTTAGAAAAAGCCAGTCTCTTCTAAGTCATGAGAAAATTTCCATTCATAGACTCATCTAGCCTGGCCTGCCAGACTCTCCCTCTGTCTATTCTACACAGTGGAAGAGTCTGGACACTCAGAGGCAGCGAGCACCATGAGGGGCGGGACTAGCCAGCTCAAAAATAACCTATCCGAATAAAGGCGGAAATGACGACTTACCGCGCAACGCTGTAGTTTTTTAGCTGTAGTCAAAGATGGCGTCAAAGTAGCGCTTCTAACAATCTCCCTCTCACCGTTCACGCCGAGCTGCACTGCAGTTAACCCCAGCTTTCCGGCATTTTTTACTTGTTGCTCCATTGGCGCAAGTAAAGGTGACACCACGATAAGGATTTTAGCTTCCTCAGTAGAAATGAATGCACTGGGGAAGAATGGAGACCCAACTAAGATGGCGGCCCGCCACTACGGCAGCTTCAATAGGCAGCTCCAGGCCAAGAGACATCTACGTACATATGTCTGTGGATAGCACAGCGCAAACGTCTTTCTTTAGGAGAAAGGCTTTTAGCACTAATTCTTGTTGTGGTTTTAAAGACATGTCCAAGTCATTTAGAACAGAGGAAAGAGCTAACTCCGCTTCAGACGCCGTCTTCCTTGTTTATGAGAACTTGAGCGTCATGGTGTGTGACGTACGCTGCTCAGCGCTTATTGGCTCGGTGACAATTTTCAGGGGGTGGGGTTATTTTAAAGGAGTCATCCCCTATAATACCGTGGATATTAACGTCTTATTATAGTCTTTTAGACCATTAAAATAAATTGTATTGGAAAAATAAATAAAAAAATGTGCTTTTTTGATCCTTTTTTGTAAAGGGCATATTTTCTTACGAGATCACACGCGATATTTCGGCTGTGTCGGACGCGCGCGGGACTGAGGAGCACGTTGATTGGTGGAAGGAAGCAGGACGCAGCTTCAGCGTCTTGCTCCAAAATAACAAAAGTTATAACTGAACCCGTCCTGGCAGTGACCTACGGGATCCAACCGTGTATGTACGAGCCCTCGCCCTCGCCTCGTGCGTAATGGCGTCCTCGCTTGTTGTTGAGTTGGGACAAAGCAAGCTAACAGCCAGGCATCGGCTCTTATGCTGTTGTGAAGATGGAATAGAGAAACGGATCGGAGTTTTGTTTCCCATAACACGGATTATAACATGAGTCGTCAACGGTAAGACATCATTTATGCGTTTCACGTTGTGAAATTAGCTTTGTTGTGCTGGTTTGTTCGCTGCTGGTTCATATTTGTTTATTTTCGGCCTTTGTTTCGGCATATAGGCCAGAGCTCAAGTTCTGGTTTTGGAGTGCGCGTGCTCGTGGGGTGCATGTGAGCTGGTTGAAGAAGGCAAGATTAAACAAACGCATCAATGTTAAACATCGGCTTCTTAGCCTGTGAAAAATCATTAGGAAGCCATTATAGACATTTTTTCAAGTGGAAAAGTGAAAATATCAGGTGATGACTCCTTTAATAGGAGTGTTACCAGACCCATCGCTTCCCATAAGGAAGCATTGGTATGCTGGCCACGCTAAGACTCACCCACCTTGGGTTGCGACCATGGAAGGCTGTCTTGTGTCTTGTCTGCCTTCCCTCGTTATCCTACCTGTTTCCATGATTGCCCTTGTGTATTTAAACCCTCTGTTTGTGCTTGTCTGTCTCAGACCCTCGTCTTGTCTTCCTACCTGCCATTATTCAATAAAACGGTTTATTTTAAACCTGCCAGCCTGCATCCTGCACCTGCGTTTGGGTCTGAACAACACCTCCACATCATGTTGCGAAAGATGAGTAAATGAAGGCAATGGAAGAGTTGTGTTGCTGTTAGCCAATCAGAGGTCAAACATTTGAATATCATGATTATTAATGAGTAAGATCCTCTCCCACCTACAAACTCCTGAAACAGGAGCACCAGAGCTTTACATCAACAGAAGAAACCACCGTGGACTAAATGATAAAACAAGTGAATGAAATCTTTAAGGCTTAACAATGTTTCTATTGGTGTCCAAACTCTTTGTTACGTGAGCCAAAATCATCAAGTTGAAAGTATTTATGGTTCATAAATGTTTTTAAATTTTAAATGTGCAAATGCAAAAATCTATATTTTAAAACTGTTTATTTTTGTTTTTCTCTAGATTCTTGTTCTTGAAAATAAATTTTAGTTGATTATCACCAACAAGAAGGTTATTGGATCACTCTTTGATAATGTTTTGTCAGGTTTTACGAACAG
>SSNS01000831.1:37003-49357 GCA_006937985.1 Aphyosemion australe
GGAGGTTAGCTGTCTTATTTAGCATTATATAAAATAAAAATAAAAATGTGGTTAGTAAATCTTTTGCATGATATTAGATGTTTTCCAGTTTTTAAACAATCTTATTGCTTGTATGTCTTCTCTCTGTTAGGCCTCATGTTCATTATTTGTACAGAAAAAGTGTTCATCTGTTGTGTTTCCTCCACTCGTGTCCTACATGCATTTGATGTTAGATCCCTACATGGATGACATGACTACATAAAAGTAAATAGACTATAGACAAATTATTTGGCTTCATTGCATCTCTGGGTGACTTCATAATGATGTTTGATTGTCGAATAATGTATTCATGACTTTCATGCAGTATAGACACATCGACTGCCAAGGCAGCTTTTTATTCATTGGCTTTTGGACTTCTCCATGCATTATTAAGAATCCATCCTTCAGGCTAGCTGTCCTGGAAAACTGCAGCTAGGAGAGAAAGATGTTTTGCCACAGTCTACAGTCATTTAGTAACCATTTTAAAAAGAGGCTGCATGTAAAATGCTCAAATGGTAAAACTGTGCATAATCTGTAGTAGGGATGGAGAGATTCACCGATCTGAGCCGGTGGTTCGTTCATGACGTTAGCGATGCGACTGCACCGGTAGCTTCAGTGCGCACCGGTTATAACTGACGGCTGTATCGCAATGTATCTTCCCGTACGTGCCTCTCATCGGTTAAAACCATGGTTACATCGATTACTTCATTGTTTTCCTGCTATGTCCTCATTTTTTGAGGCGCATTGAACGCACCGTCCTTCTCTTTTAGCGGAGGCCAGATGGTGCGCCGCCGCAGTTAGAAAAACCATCGTGGGACAATATTAACTGACGTACGTGCTTCCTGTCTTGTCAAAATAAAACTTTCTAAAGTCCGTGTGACCGGTTTCTGCAGCAGCGTATTCTTCCGAGCATTCTTTTTGATCTACACAACTAAAGCTTTGTGTGAGGTAATTTAAGATAATTCCTTATTATTGTAACATTTGTGCAGAACTAAACAATGACATTTTAGTTCAGAGAAGTTCAATAAACAGCTGAGATGAACTCACATCTCAGCTTGGACTTTTCTCTTAAAGGAACAGTAACATTAGGCTACAACAGCTTTTAATATTGCCACATATGGATCATTACCATATTTAGAAGTGTTTTCAAATTTTTACTGTTTCATAATAATTCCAAATAATTGAAAAATGATGAACTCTAATCATTTTCTGATTCTGTTGGTTTATTTTTCTGTATAAACCTAGTGTCAACCCCCTTATTTCAAGTATTGTAGCAATAATGTTATGTATAATATGTAAAATATCACTGATGAAGTGCATTGTCTTTGAATGTTGAATTTATTGATTAATCAAAAACAATAGAGGATCAAATACATCCTTCACAGAGGAGAGGGAAAATCATTTTGATATTTAAAAATCAGATGTGGGCTGGAAAATCTTTTTAATGTGTTGAATCGTTTAAAATAGCATCATGAAATGTATCGAATCGAAAATCGTTTTCAAATCATTAAAGAATCGTCAGCAGGGATGAATCGTATCGAATCGTATCGCCAGAGGGTTTACCGTATCGTTAATGTATCGTATCGCCAGTAGCGTATCGAGATACGTATCGAATCGGCCTCAGTGGTGGAGATTCACATCCCTAATATGCACTAAGATTTATTTCCGTGTGCTTTTCAGCAAAAACTGCTACTGTTATACATCCTCATGTTGTTGCAGCAGTGATGTTTTGGTTCTGTTGTATTTTTTGTCCCTTTTTTTCTCTTTTTCTCTTTCTGCAGGTCTAGAAGTGGATNAAATAATACTGTAGTCATGTATAAGATATGGCGATCACCTTTAAGACATATTTTTTTTAATCAATAGAGCCACCAAACCAGGGGTAGGGAACCCTGGTCCTGGAGAGCCACTATCCAGCACATTTTAGAGGTTTCCCTGCTTCAACACAGTTGATTCACCTGTTCAGCTCATCAGGCTCTGCAGAAGCCTGCTAATCACCTGCTGATTAAAATCAGGTGTGTTAAAGCAGGAAAACCTCTAAAACATGCTGGATAGCGGCTCTCCAGGACCAGGGTTCCCTACCCCTGCACCAAACAATCATTTTCACCCTTTAATTTTAATTTTCAGATATGTTTAATTGTCTGAAAATACCAGTTTTGTTACTCAGAATCCATGGTTTTTCCTAAAATACTATTGAAATATGAAATAATATGAAATATTTGTGATGTAAAAACCAAGAAAGTGATCATCTATGTTAAGAACCACTACTGGGGTCAAACTGAACCCCCTCTGGGAGTTCTAGTGTTAAAATCTGATCCTTTGCTAACAGACAAAAATGTTTGACTCTACTGGTTGTTACCAAAGTTTATGCAAAGAATGACTCCTGCCAACGACAATGGTGGCCATCTTTAATATGGCTGTGTTCAAATAGTTATTTTTAGATGTTTGCTTTGAAGTATGTAATTACCATGGTAACCTTTCCAAGCCACTGGTGATATCATGCTATCCTCAAATGGTTACTGGTGATTACAATGGTGATGCTCATGAGCCAATGGTAGCAGGTTTAGTGTTTTGTTGATCATGGTTGTCTTTACACTTCTTATACAGTTTGTGCATAAAAATATTGGAACATCCCAGCCTAACTTTTTACAGAGTTGATGTTGGAATTTCATTGAACTTGCAAGTCGACTAATTAGTGTATAGGGCTGCACAACAGCTTTGTTAGACGTAACAGACAGGACTCTGCTCTGTTACTCTTACTAGTCACAGACCAACTAATATTTTTTCCACATTATGAACGGAGAAGGGAACACCTTCCTGCCCTGACAAAATGCACCAAGTTGGATACGTAATGGATTCCTGGAACAAGTGGAAGATTAGGTATCTGTTGCTGCTGTTCGTGGAGGACGTAGAAGATACTTATATAATTGGATCCATGATAACCAGATTCCTGCTGTTTGGAGCAGGTGGGTTCCTGGTGTATTGGAAGATTTTGGAGCTGACGGGAGGAATTGGTAAACTGCCCGAGCTCAAAGAAGGGATGTGTCGTGTTGCAAACTCTCAGACTCAGGCGTTGCAAGAGATGAATCGTAAGCTGGATGCTCTGAGCAACAATCTGGCTATGGTTTTGGAATTTGTATGCAGAATGGGAAACAGCTTGGACAAATTCTCATTTTGGCTTGGTGAAACTGACCCATTGATTTGGCTCTTTGGTGGCCTTGAGGCCACAGAAGGAAAGAAGGCAGAGAGAAAAATGTATCTCTGGCCTGTTGCAAATCAATCACTGTTATCTGAATTTGGCTCCCCGATGATGGCCTTGAAGGCTGAAGAATTTCAAACTCCCCTGGAGAAGATACAGATGGTTACTCACCCCCTCCCACCCCATTCCTCACATGGGACTGTGAACTCCTTGGATCAGCTTGCAAGGAACTCGTATCTTTACATGCTAGACGAGAGACGCTGTGACTGATCTGGGAGAAAGGTCACAAACTCACGTCCTACTGACGTAACACGCATGCACGAACACACAACTTTTCACAAAAACGAACACACCATGCCCTGGATTCAATGCTCTCCTCTCCCCTGACTCTCCTGCCCACCCCTGGGCAGCAGAGGTTGAAGGCTGTGCTGGATAACTCTCTCAATTGTATGGGGTATCCCGCCCCTCCCACCCACCACACGAGGATTATGTTGTGACTGTCTGAATATGTGCTTTTATGTTTGAGGTGTTTTTCCTGCACCCCAGCTATGTCCTCTGATGGGGGCAGAGTGGGGGTGCCTGCTTTTCTCCCTCATCCCTTCCCTCACCCTTGTACTCCTTCTTTCTATCTACACATGGGAGCGCCAAAATGGCTGCATGCCCAATGTTAGCTTGTTCCTGTTTACGTGTTCTATGTGCTGTATGTCTGTATCTTGGAAAGGTTGTACTGAAACAATGTTTCTTTGTACTGAGATGCTGATTCAATGACAGCATCATTCATTCAACTTTCACTAATCCAACATGAGTCATTAAATAATTTGAGAAATATATATTTTTTTCTTTTTCCTTTTCAATCTAATAAATAAATAAATAAACTTTAAACATAACAGATTTTGGTTGTGGAAAAATATTAGAATGAGCATTTGGGTTTTAATACATTTTTTAAAAGCTCAATGGCATTTTGATTCACTGAGAGAAGGGGCAGGGTTTTTAATAAAATATCTAAAATACATCTGTGTTAAACAAATCTGTCTGTAATGAAAGCTCTCACTTTTGTTCATTTAAATTGTGTTTTATTGTAACATTTTATAAATTCTAGAGACTTTTGCAAAGGTATCAAAAAGAAAATGTAAACTATTGTGTCTGACCTTATGATTGGTCAGAAATGGACCCTTTTGAGTCAAGACTGGTGCAAATACAGCAAACTGAGTTATGAGAATAAAAGTAGAAGTGAAACAATGAATTGAATCTTGCTTTAAAAGTTCAAATAAAAGCAACAATAAAGCTGCAATCTGAGCGGCGATCCTCTGCAGAATTCCATTTGATCTTTTTTATCCATTTTATTGTTTTAGTGCTTTAATCAAAGCTGTAAAACGAAGCAGATCCGTGTGCTTTCCCCTCTCTCACAATAAGACGGGCTTTGATTTGATCTGGTTTAGTGAGTGCCATCGAGCCAAGGCTTTTCTCCAAGCTGCTGGAATATTGTCATTAAGTGGGAGACCGTGGTGCCCTTGGGGAGCGTCTGTGAATCTGTCATGTCCTTTCATCGTGCTTTGTTCCAGCTCTGAATGTGCTTCCTCCCAGGGCTTTTTCTTCCTCACGTGTGCTTTTTTTCCAGCTCAGAGAGATGGAAGCAGCGTCTGCTCCTACAGACACACGGGTTGTAAACCAGCAAGTCACCCAGAGTGACCACTGACAACCTAATTTATCCCCAAGCATCCAAACTCCTGCTGGTCTCAGTGTTTTTAATTTGAGAAGCTGTCTGATAGGCCGGCTCATCCGTAGTGTTGCACAGTGTGCTGATATATGAAGCTGGTGGAATATTGCTGGTTCAGCTCCCCCTCCGAATGCTCTCCAAAGACTCAATACTGTTGTAATCTGCTTTAGTCCAAATGTGCTGAAACAGAATAAAGCCTTTGGACTGGGTGTAAATTAAATAAAATGACTACTGTTTCAGAACGTTTATTCTTTAGACCTTCTGGCTGCTGATCTCAACCAGAAATGTTCTCTACACGACCAGAACATTCACACTGAGTTTTATTCATGACAAAAGGAGTGCTGAGTGAGCTGAAAGCAGAGTTTCTCGTCCAGGAACACCAAACGGATCGATGTGTTTAATTTTGTCAAAGAGATGTTTGCACGCAGCAACAGCAGCTCATGTCCCCGATGCTGAACAAAGATAGTTCACACTTTTCTCTCTTCAGAATAACTTTTATATTGCTTCTCCTCTTTATTGTTTTTAACCCTTGTGGTCTTTATTTCTTTGCAGGAATATTAACCTCTAGATGGATAAAATTTTCAGTTCTGGCTGTGCTCCCATTTTCCTATGATCAAGTTCATATGCTGGTGAAGGTTCTCAGTCATCCAGGTCATGGTAATCCAAAGGGGTTTGAATGAAGGCAACTGGACTTCTTTGGTTTCTTGAAAATGTTTTGCTTCTGATCCAAGGTGCTTTGTCAATTCTGACTAATATAGACGCATCTAGATTAGATGCATCTAATCAATACGACTCCCACACAGTAGAGGCTAAAGACTCTTCAGGGGGCAGGAAGGAGGGGTATTCATAGGTAGTTTCCGCTCATTAAGCAACAATAGACAGCTACAGTTTATAAGCTTGACCCTCCTATATCAGAATTAATAAAGCTCTTCGAATGAGAACCAAAAAATCTTCAAGAAACCAAAGAAGTCCTGTTGCCTTCATTTGAACCCCCTTAGGAAGTTCAAGTGCACTATATTTGTCATATGTAGTTAAGGTAAGCTAACATTACAATGAAATATGCTTGCAGAGACAAAAAAACAGTCACTCAGGAATGTTTAATATAAGTAAGAAAAAAAAAGAGATAAAAAGAGGAAGCAAAATAAAAATGTTCAATATCCATAATATTAAATGCAATAGCCACGTTCAACATGGTAGCAGTCGTGTAAACAGTTTACATGCTAGATGGCGATCTTTGATGATGCTGATAGCTGCATCGTTAAAGATAGAGGTTTTTGATGGCCGGTAGTCTTTTCCCTATGGGCGTGTTTCCATTGTCGGAACGTCTGAGTGAATTCTGCAAGGGGGAAATTGATATGATAGCCCAGTCCTCTCAACTGTTGTGTCTCCATAAAAAGCAGCCCTTTCAGGACTTTGCACAGACATCAGCAAATCACGACTGCTTTGGCAGTGAGTGATGTCACTGATCAGCGCCAAAAAGCGTCCATTCTGTCAAAACCCAGCAAATTTTAATCAATTCAGAGGACGAGAGCAGCTGCGTGATGTAAAATGTGGTGTTCAATGACCAGAAGAAACTCACTTTTTGCAGTGCTCTGTGAGACAACACGCTCTGTGAATTACGTTGTGTTATCAAGTGTTGGGAGTTTATTAATGGCAATTTTAAAGCTGCGTGATTTGTGCTTATTTTCTTTTGCTTCCATTCTGCTTCACAAGCAACTGCAGGTTCCGACAGTGGAAACACGCCTTATGATGTGCTCCTCTGTCTTCACTGTTTTATGCATTGAATGGAGTTTCACTACCATACCGTTTTATTTATATAGCGCAATTTAAACACAGCATGTGACCAAAGCGCTGCACAGGCAACAATCACAAAAGAATGATATTAAAACAGGTACAGTTAAAAACAATCAATAGATAAAAGCAATTTAAAACAAAGGCAAAACAACAATAAAAATAAGAAATAAAAAGTCATTGTCCAAAAGCCAAAGCATAAAAGTGGGTCTTCAATCGTGACTTGAAGACAGCGACAGATGATGATTGGCGAATTTCGATGGGTAGAGCATTCCAGAGGACAGGGGCATCATATAGAAAAACCTGCTCCTCCCTTGCTTTGTAATTCATTTTTGGAGTGCAGAGAAGCAAGCGGTCCGCTGATCTCAGTGAGCGCACCGGCACATAGNGCATGTGAGCTGACCAAAGCGCTGCACAGGCAACAATCACAAAAGAATGATATTAAAACAGGTACAGTTAAAAACAATCAATAGATAAAAGCAATTTAAAACAAAGGCAAAACAACAATAAAAATAAGAAATAAAAAGTCATTGTCCAAAAGCCAAAGCATAAAAGTGGGTCTTCAATCGTGACTTGAAGACAGCGACAGATGATGATTGGCGAGGACAGGGGCATCATATACAAAAGCCTGCTCCTCCCTTGCTTTGTAATTAATTTTTGGAGTGCAGAGAAGCAAGCGGTCCGCTGATCTCAGTGAGCGCATCGGCACATAGGGTGTGAGCAAGTCAGACAGATAAGATGGTGCAAGACCGTTCAGTGATTTAAAAACAAAGAGCAGGATCTTAAATCGCACTCTGAAAGTCACGGGCAGCCAATGAAGATGTGCCAGAACCGGGGTGATATGGCTACATCTGTGTGTGCTTGTTAAAAACCTTGCAGCAGCATGTTGTACCAACTGCAGCTAAAATCACCAAATCAAATACAAATCAGAAAATAGAGTGCAGGAAAGCTGAGCATAAATGGAGGAAAAGTAACCTGCAGGGTCACCATGACATCTTCAGAGAGACACTTTGCACTTAAAATTCTGAATTAAATAAGGCTCTGCCAAAAACTGTTATTTGTCCTGTAATAGGCATTCTGACCAAATACCAAAACCACCTCAACTGGCTCCTCTTAACGTACCAGAGGACCGAAACCACATCATCTGCAAAAAGCAGAGAAAATATCCTGCTGTGACTAAAGTCATTAGCCTCCACCCCACAGCTGGGCCTGAGAGTTGTGTCCATAAAGGTAATGAACAGAAGTGATGAAAAGGGGCAGCTTGAACCCTCACTCATTGTTAAATACTGATAAAGCTGTGAAGTGGGAATTTTAATGAATATGTCATCCAACAACAATGGAGGTGAAATGTGAACTTATGGTGCATTTCCATCAGTGCAGCTCGACTCATATCGTTGTGCTTTCAAGCGTTTTCCATGGCTATCACCTCCTTTTCAGTACCTTGTTTGATGTGATACCAAGCGTACCAATGTCAGTGACTGTCACTGACAAGGGCGTGGAGTCAGTGGTTGTCATGTTGGGGGTGGTGGTCTGAGGCTGGGGTTAGGGCACGAAAGGTGATCTTGGATCCAGAGGGTGAACGATGGGAGAGTGGGACACCTGGAGGGATGGCAGACGTGGGCTTGAAGGTTTGTCCTGGTTGATTATTGTCAGAGGATGGTTGATGGTTCGAAGCTGATCCGTATCTGGAAGTCAGAGGAAAGTTAGGGACTCGAAAGACATAGTATTGGGAAACTCGAAATGATGCAAGTGATGCTCAGCGTGGTGGTACCCAAAGTGAGTAATCATCCAGCATTCTGCAGCCATCTGCCAGATCCTTAAAGGAGTCATCACCTGAAATCTTCACTTTTCCACTTAAAAAAATGTCTATAATGGCTTCGTAATGATATTTCACTGGCTGAGAAGCCGATATTTAACATTGAAGCATTTGTTTAATCTTGCCTTCTTCAACTAGCTCACATGCACCCCACGAGCACGCGCACTCCAAAACCAGATTAGCCTATATGCCGACACAAAGGCCGCATATAAACAAATATGAACCAGCAGCGAACAAACCAGCACAACAAAGCTCATTTCATAACGTGAAACGCATAAATTACGTCTTACCGTTGACGATTCATGGTTTAATCCGTGTTACGGGAGACAAAACTCCACTCGGTTTGTGTATTCCATCTTCACAACAGCATAAGAGCCGATGCCTGGCTGTTAGCTTGCTTTGTCCCAACTCAACAACAAACGAGGGCACCATTACGCACGAGGCGAGGTGAGGGCTCGTACAAACACGGTTAGATCCCGTAGGTCACTGCCAGGTCGGGTTCAGTTATAACTTTTGTTGTTTTGGAGCGAGACGCTGAAGCTGCATCCTGCTTCCTTCCACCAATCAACGCGCCCCTCAGTCCCGCGTGCGTCCGACACAGCCAAAATATGCCCTTCACAATAAAGGATTAAATAATCACATTTTTTATTTATTTTTCCAATACAATTTATTTTAAGGGTCTAAAAGACTATAATAGGACGTAGATATCCACAGTATTATATGTGATGACTCCTTTACGTAGTCCACCCTGGCTGAGTGGCTGACAAGCTGCAGCTGGGCCCGCTCTGCCACACCGTCCACCTGAAATCAAAGCACTCCACAGTTGTTAGAAGTGGCCAATCACCCCAGACCATGACAGTGGTTGATCCAGAGTCTTCTGCCTGCTGCCTTCCAGGTTCAGAGTCTGACAAAAGGCCAGCGACTGAGCAGAACTATCATGTCTGCTATTGTTGTGTTTTTGTGTCACATTCAGATCACCTCTTGCTACTTTTATGTCAGACACAGATGCGGTCTAGGGTCGTGCCACGCAAAACCCAGGTCTAACTTTATTTTAGAATTCAAAATGCTAACATTTTAGTTTTTCAATCTCTTGTTTATATTCGGGTCCCAGAAAGTTGCTCTGTTCGATACAACTCATTTCAATTACTCTTCTAAATGTAGTTTGTTATGGTTACTTATCGTCCAGGCATTCCTGAGATCTTCACAACTTTCAACATTTGTGCACTACCATGATTCAACTTTTTTCCCCTGTAACTCAGTGATGTTACTGCTCACATCAACTTTTAAAAACAACATTTTTGTATTTTTCAGGTTTTCTTGTATTGTTATTGAAATGTATTTCATGATCAGAAACATTTAAGTGTGTCAAAAATGCAAAAACACCAGAACTGTATGCTAGCCATTACTTTTTCACAGTACTGTATTCTGGAGTGGAGCGTCTGATTCATCCATCCAGCCCCCTCATTATCCTCTGAGTTTGTTCTCTCTATTAAGACCAGCATCTATTTTTGGTTTCTACGGTCAGTGGGATGCTTTCACTAGGATAAGCGAATAAAAAGCATTCTAATATCTCCTTAGTCAAAAATAAGTTGCAGATTTCAACGAGGATAATCCTTTCAAAAAGGTAAAAAGTAAACCCTGATTCAGTCTGTGCCTCTGAGCCAATTATCCCATCCTCTACATATTTTACACATGCTTGTTGCCCCAGTTTCATTAAAGTGCCTCCTGGCTGACAGCATCAGAAAGAATTAAAAAGAATTGTAGATAAAAAAGAGTAATAAGTGCCCACATCTCTGCAGGGTCAGGAGACAATAAAAGGGCGGATGAGGGGAAAGCAGAAAGAGATTGTGTCTGATGTTGAAATGCTCTTTGGTGCACAATAATTCGTTCACGTTTTCATCTCGGCCACTGTTGTGCCTTGAAGCTTCTTGACTTCCCTTTTAACTCAAACATTTGTCAGACCTCCANGTGTGTGTGTGTGTGTGTGTGTGTGTGTGGGTGGGTGTGTGTGTGATGTCCCTGCTTGGTTCTGTTGGGGAAACTTTGTTCAATGGAGGACAAAGATTGCACAGAGTGAGTCATTTCCGCTCTTGTGCCCCGCAGCCACTTCCAGCAGGAGACGGCAGACAGATTACATCTCATCCGTATGCAGAATGGAAGACCCTCTGTCATCCCTCCTTCGCTGCCGGCCACTGATTACTCCTCGAGGAGAAAGGAGGGGCACCAATCAATACAGAGTAAGAGAGACTGATTGAATATCAGACCTAAAGAGCTCCACAGGCTGTCTGACAATTTCCAAGCAGCAACCAGGGTTGTAAGTTGAATGAATTTTAAAAACTCATATTTAATGTGGGTTTATTTTTATTGCCAAGGCAAAAAGAGAACAAACTGTCCAAGATACCAAGTGAGGTCATGATTCTCCACAGGAGACCTTCATCAAAATGTGTAAGACAGAGCTGTCAGACTGGGTTTAGCGTGATCCAGCTTCAACAAGTGGATAAAGCAGTCTGATTTTTTATATTTGTGAGGGTTGAAAGTAATTTCTAAAGACAAAAATACATCAATAAGTGAAAGGCTGCTAGCTGAGGTTTAAACTAAGATCATTTTATGTTGAGGAAAGTATTTTTATGCGGTGTTGTAAGACCTGTTAGCATGTGTTGTGAATGACTCTCAGCCACAAACGCATCACATTTTAAATTAATATCAGGAAAACTGACTGATGCCACTTTTCCATCTGCCATGGTTGGGTGGTTGTTGCAGCCATCTTGAATTATGTTGATTCCAGAAGTGAATCCATTTAGTTGTTTTTAAAATGTTTTGTTGACAATCATCTCCAACCTTTTGATATATCTCTGAAGGGGGACATCGGCTAACACGCTACTGCCAGCCACTGATCATTCTCCGCTAACTGATATTAATGTTTTAGCTTCTTTGACATAGACCTAGACTTTAACATAGATAGTAATACTACTTGTTCGTTAGTTTGTGTATCATTCAAATGTCAGTCAAGTGGGAAGTCCACCATACACCATCGAAGAAGACACAAATACATCCTTTTTCTAAATAAAAGACTTATCTGCTCTTGACTCAAAGAAAAGCCCAAGTCTGAATAGTCTAAAGTTGATGCCAAAGCCGTTTCAAACAAGCTGCCACCATCTTAGTTGTTCCTCTCCGTTGCATCGCCCCGCCCACTAAACCGAAAGAGCGCTGTGATTGGTATAACACCAAACTCATCAGACCAATGGTAGACCTGCTGAGGTAAAAATGGAACGTGGCTAGACCGACATGCAGAGCAAAATCCTTTTGCTTCGGCTACCGTCGATCTGAATTTCTAGGCTACCAATATCCTGCATTAGCCACAGAAAGGAAATGGATGGGAAAACATTTGGTTTAGAAAAAGCCAGTCTCTTCTAAGTCATGAGAAAATTTCCATTCATAGACTCATCTAGCCTGGCCTGCCAGACTCTCCCTCTGTCTATTCTACACAGTGGAAGAGTCTGGACACTCAGAGGCAGCGAGCACCATGAGGGGCGGGACTAGCCAGCTCAAAAATAACCTATCCGAATAAAGGCGGAAATGACGACTTACCGCGCAACGCTGTAGTTTTTTAGCTGTAGTCAAAGATGGCGTCAAAGTAGCGCTTCTAACAATCTCCCTCTCACCGTTCACGCCGAGCTGCACTGCAGTTAACCCCAGCTTTCCGGCATTTTTTACTTGTTGCTCCATTGGCGCAAGTAAAGGTGACACCACGATAAGGATTTTAGCTTCCTCAGTAGAAATGAATGCACTGGGGAAGAATGGAGACCCAACTAAGAT